>NQII01009048.1:0-24390 GCA_002778355.1 Clitarchus hookeri
TTTTT
This sequence comes from Clitarchus hookeri, assembly GCA_002778355.1. Classification (NCBI taxonomy): domain Eukaryota; kingdom Metazoa; phylum Arthropoda; class Insecta; order Phasmatodea; family Phasmatidae; genus Clitarchus; species Clitarchus hookeri. The sequence continues at coordinate 6 of NQII01009048.1, forward strand.
TATGCAACATTTCAGCAATCATATTGGCTGCTATCATCAAAGACTGATGCCTAGAGTTTTTCCAACCTACATTAAAACTAAGAGGGGAGTCGGAGGTCCTGGGTAGGGGTGGGACATGAGTGCGTCTCAGGGCTGAGCCACATACGCCTAACTACAGGGCACGTGCATCGAGGTTTTACTGGGACTGGGGCCATGGTAACCTCCCATAACTAGCCAACCTAAGCTAAAAACTATAAGGGGGGTGGAGTAAGAATTTTGGCTCGGCCTCTTTGTTTCTCCATTTTATATTGGGGGTCACACCTACACAACCAGATCCTTCGGAGCTTCCCCTCCCGCTCTTCTTGCGAATGGTCTTAGACTTGGCGGAGCACCGAACACCGGTATCTCACTGGTGTTTGGAGTTTCTGCGCCATGGTCATTTATGAGAGGTGCGGGGCAGAACAAACGGGAGGGGAAAAACAGACATAGACATTGTAAAAACCTTTAGACAGGATAGAAACACAACTCTGCAAGCCATTTTAACAGTGTTAGTTGGCGAGGCAGTGGATGATAGAAGTAGAGATTTAGTAGGGTTGCCAGGTTGCCAGGCCGTGATTTCGCATACGGCCACGCGGTGAGCACAGACTCTTTCTAGGGTTGCGACGCAGCCACGTGGCTGAGCACTTGCACCGACACATACCTCCTCTGCTCTGTTTGTGGGTACGGAGCGTGCCGAATGCAAGTACAGGAGGAGATGGCTGTTTGTACTTAGAGAATGAGGGACCACATGCGGGAACGTCGGGCTCTACATTTACTCAAAGGGAATTGAATCAGTACATTATTTTAACATTGCGGCACAAAACACTTGCGCGAGGCCTCGCCTGAACTGGCGTGAAAGTACAAAAAGTTGCGTTGTTAGCAAAAAGCCGGTAGGCAAAAGTAAGTAGTTAATGGCCCTCTGAATCGACGGAAGGGCCAGGCCGGCTGCAGGGGTACTGCAGTAAAGGTTTCAAGAGAGATGATCAACAGACAGAACTACAGATCGGTGAATGCAAAGACGAGACCTCTGCAGGCCACACGGCGCGCATCCGTCCAGCTTGAGCTCAAACTAGAGACTGCCGTTGGAAGCAGGGACGCTAGCCCGCACAGGAAGTGCAGGCCCCGTTGGACCATGTGCGTGGATGTGAAGCATGAAGCGCAGCCATGATGATTACAAAACGTGCACCGAAGTGCGCGGCAGCGGATACTTCCAAACCGTACAAGCTAATTCACAAAGACGTGCACAGCCAAATTACTACATAAAAAAACCTTAAATACCAACATGAACACTTTTGACTATTATCTCCGGCCATCGGGCCTATCTTCGGTGCACTTTACACCAGGTGCGCACACACTGAACACACTAAGCACACTCATCACATGGCCCTGCGCCTCGTGTGTGCGCAACCCACTGACGGACTTACGCTGGACGAGGAACGAGGTCGGATGACGGTGTGTTTAGGAAATATTACGTAGCATCTTTGAAAACAATATAATTTAGGCCTAACAAAACCTTATGCATGTTACAAACTTTTATAAATTTTAATCTGTTACTAAAAATTTATAATAAAATACAGTTCACTTTGGACAGCGTGGATGATGTTCCGAAGACTTAATAACTTGCAGCGAGCAACTGTGTTTCTGAGAATAATTAAATCACAAGACTCAGACAAATGTCAAATCTGGTCGGACAACAGTGTTTAGTTAGGCCTATGTTTGAAATTATTGAGTTGCATAAAGATTATATTATGTTGATTTGGAAAATGTGTTTTATTATTGTTTTTTTATTATAAAGAATTATTTTTTTATTTTTGATAAAGAATAATAATAAAGTTGTAATTCACACTTTTAAAGTTCCTGTTAAAATTTTATTTTAAAAAATATTGGAAAATTTAATTAATGAGATATTATTTTAAATTTTTGTTTCACCTTTGATGTGAACTAGATTTTTTTTTATTTCCAGGTGGTTTGGAGTATTATCAACAAGTCTTTCTGTTCGTTCAAAGTCAAGTAAGTTTTTAAAGATGTAAGAAATTAATGACTGTTAATGGTCGTACAAACCATAGTTGTTTTATTTCTATGTTTATAAATAGTATTGATCACTGTTCATTACAATAGGCACTTAATTACAGGTTTGATGACATTTGGTTGGGATCTTATGTTTATATAGTGAAGGTGTTGTGCTTAATTACTCTGTTACAGCAGACATGTAGATCACAAAGTGCGGCTTTGTAGACACGTACCTATTATCGTAGAGCTGGTCTACAACCGCACAAAGCAGGAGCAGTGCGGGACGTTCATCATGCTGACTCGTAATAATTAAGTTAGGGGGTATTCAATTTAATTTACTTGTTACGAACAAATGTCCAGAATGTATGAGTGAGCCATTTTTATAACATATTGCAAAGTGATACCATGATATAACAAGTAAATATGTGTAAACATATGCATGCATGAGTACGTGTGTGTGTGTTGATATATTCTAACTGCAAATTGGTTATTGGGGGGGAAGGAAAGAGAGAGGGCTGGGAGATGGTGTCGTGGCCGGCCTGGGAATAGGGCGGAGGGGAGTAGAGAAGCTGGGACAGAGAAACGAGCGGAAACGGGTGAAGGGGGAAAGGGGCGGTGGAGAGAGAGAAGAGGGGGCAGGAACGTGCACACGATGAAAGGATGGGAAGGGTGTGTGGAGGGGGAGTGAGGGAGGCTGGTGAAAGATGTCGATCAATTACCTACCATTTCAAAAATAGCTTAGAACTTATTAAAACTTATTTAAACTCAACTAGCACTTCTTGAAAGCAGGGGGACATTCGCTACTTGCCATTTAGGACGGCAAGAACCCGAACTACCGTACTTGACGTAAACCACTGATGAATTTACGCTCACTTAGTCTGCAAGACAAACTTTAACTACTGGATCAATATGGGACTCCGCAATTACACTTAAGTAATAACGAACGATTAAAAGGGTTTATCTATACTCGTAGTGAATAAATATTTAGAACATTAGTTTCAAGACATTTACATACAACTCAATGCTTCATTACAAAATGTTACACATTTTGGTATTTCAAACAATAAAACAAATGACCTGGCAAGTTAAGTTTGGTGTACATGTTAAAAAAAACAATCTTAAGTTACATATGGGAATGGACATTCTGCTGAGACTTATAAACTGCAAAACACTATACTTCTTTCAACCTACTTTAGTCCTGGTATTAAAAACCAGTGTGGATTAAGTCTTCTGTTATTTGTTAATCTATGCACTGCATTTTAATTCACAAGAAAATAGGCCACACTTAAATAACTTACAAAATCTACTGCATAATTTTAAAAATATTAAATTTTTTTGATTAATATATATTATTTGCAACTAATTATGTACGTATCCATACTGGTAGTCTCTTACGCTGCTAATCATCAGAGCAGCCATGCATTGATGACGCTTGCTCCCATTCCCACGGCTCTGGGTGTCTGCTACAAGAGCCCTCCCATGGCGTGTCGCGAACCTCATGTGCATGCCAGTGTGTTGAAACATATTCAAAGGGTAACCATTGAAAAGTGCAGAGAAAAGAATAGTTTTAAATGTGTTAGTTATCTTTTTCAGCAGCGTCCTTCTTTGGCTGAAATGGCATTGTTAGGCCAGCAGATATGTAAAGATTCCGGTTAGGATGGAACTGTTCACAGCCTCGGAACTGTTCAGTCTCATAGCTGTTGCAAACTCGGGAATGGTACTGGCAAACGAACAGTTCCGGAGACGGAATCAATCTCCGTCTCGAACTATTGTGAACTCGCGAACGGTTCCAGCGGATGAACTGAACCACCTGCAGTATCGGAAATGTAGCAAACTGTTGAAAATACATGAAATATAATACCAAACCCACAGTGGAAGAGAAATGTGAATAATTTTTCAATAAACAAATTTATAGGCTTATGAACACCACCACAGGAGTATTTTTAAGTAAATGCAAAACAATGACAGAGTAAGAAAATGGGGGAAAATGCTTGTTAATGATCATTTTTGTGTATAAAGTTTTTAATAGAATAAAGAAGTAGGTAAGAATGGTTAATGTATGTAGGATGCTTATAGCATAGTAGCGGTGGACCGGTGTATAAGGGTTGCAACTGTGAGTCACAATGCGTTTGCAGCACGAAGACACAGAAGCTCTGTCGCAATGAGTACAACCTGACGGGACTGTGCAGCAGGCTGGCGTGCCCTCTCGCCAACAGCCAGTATGCGACGGTGCGAGAGGAGAAGGGCATCGCGTACCTCTTCATGAAGACTGTCGAAAGGTAGGTTCTACTCGCCTGCCCTCTTTTCTAAGCAACCATTACAAAAATATATCCTTGTTGTTAAGTGTGTATATTTTAACATCAGTGTTGATGGTAATGCTTCAAGTTGGAAGCAATTGGAAGAAAGCAGTTGCGTCATCTGCTGGACTTCTGGGTTTGAGCTGCATTCAATATTTTTTATGCAACATTTCAGCAATCATATTGGCTGCTATCATCAAAGACTGATGCCTAGAGTTTTTCCAACCTACCTTAAAACTAAGAGGAGAGTCGGAGGTCCTGGGTAGGGGTGGGACATGAGTGCGTCTCAGGGCTGAGCCACATACGCCTAGGCATGGAGGAAAAAATTCTTAACTACAGGGCATGTGCATCGAGGTTTTACTGGGACTGGGGCCATGGTAACCTCCCATAACTAGCCAACCTAAGCTAAAAACTATAAGGGGGGTGGAGTAAGAATTTTGGCTCGGCCTCTTTGTTTCTCCATTTTATATTGGGGTCACACCTACACAACCAGATCCTTCGGAGCTTCCCCTCCCGCTCTTCTTGCGAATGTCTTAGACTTGGCGGAGCACCGAACACCGGTATCTCACTGGTGTTTGGAGTTTCTGCGCCGTGGTCATTTATGAGAGGTGCGGGGCAGAACAAATGGGAGGGGAAAAACAGACATAGACATTGTAAAAACCTTTAGACAGGATAGAAACACAACTCTGCAAGCCATTTTATGAAAGAAAAAATATAATTCTATTAGAACAGGGCACGGGAAAGAGTTATGTTACTTAAAGGGTGTTTGAAACACTAGCAGCGAGAGATTGATCATGACATGAGAGCTATCTTTTAGTTGTTGGTCACGCTGCAACCAGGGGGGTGGGAGGTACCACGCCACTGGTGGAGGAGGGAATGTGCAATTGGACCTGTCCTCTCCCAAGCTACCAACACTTGAAACAGAAACAGGAGGTAGTTGAGACGTGTAGGTGGACAGCGTGCCTTGGGCGCAGGTGTACATGGTTCACCAGAGATCACTCTCGCAGTACCAGGTAGGGGTATCTGCAGTAGGCCATACATAATGCACCCCTACTCTACTGTCCTGTGCTGCGCGACGTCTGGAGGCCACTTCTTCGTCCTCCACGTGGTGTGTCTCTGTAGATCTTGAAGGAAAGTCCCAGTTGCTTGATGTGTTGCTTGTATTGAGACACCGCAGTCATCCTAACACTGAGCCAAAAGGCTATTCCAGTGTACATTTTGGCTTATAACGGTGGGCACGTATTGCCTGGCAAGATATTGTGCAAGCTGTAGATGCGTAGTATGTGTATATATCAGTTTGTATCTGTGTATATATCTGCAGGTTCTGTATGTTCGGGGGCGACGAGGGCGTAGTCGTCTGGGCACTCTGTGTTCTCACGTGTAGGCGTTGCAGGTGCTCACTGTGGGGATGTGCGAGTCTAAATTGCTACAGCGGTCTGTTCACCAGCAGGGATCTAGGTTGTTTGTATTGCTGTCTCTTTTCTGGGTCATAATCCCCCAGAGCTTTTATGAGTGGAGACATTGAATTTTGCTACAATGTCTTTAGCAACCTTGAATATCATTGGTTATTGCAATGTGAAGTGTAATTCGCAGGTAGGAATGTTTGTAGGGGTGTGGGCAGCAATTTTGAGGCATTTAGTTTACACTCTCAATAGTTTGTGCGCATGTGCGTGCATGTGACACACACACACACACACTAGTACGCCCATGCTGGAGCTGCGTAAAGTAAGTTAGGTCCTACAAGGGCNCGCCCATGCTGGAGCTGCGTAAAGTAAGTTAGGTCCTACAAGGGCTTAAATAGAGTAATCCTACTGTGTGGTAGGCCTCCTTTTGCATTAAAAGTGGGACATAAGGCAGCCAGCGTATTGATGACTTTGTGGCTCTTTGCAGTGACATGTCGTGATGTTAGACCTCTGTCCATAAACATGCTGAGATATTTTACTTTGGTTTTTAGGTGGAATGTGTTCCTGAAGTAATGTGAGCCTAGGTTGGTTAGGGGGCAGGAGTGTGCATGTGTGTGTGTGTGCGCGCGCGCGTGCACATGTATTTTACTCTTCATTTGTGGAAATAGTTTCCAAGTTCTTGTAGAGGGTCTTGTGCATACTGCATTGCCATGTCAGGTTTGTTGGAGCAAGTGTACAGAACAGTGTCATCAGCATAGATGCAGAGTTGGGCGTTGCATGATGCGGGGCGCGGGGTATAATGTGTACATAAGGTGAAAAGAACAGGACTAAGTATGCTGCCCTCGGGAACACCAACCCTTATTGTCCTGGGTCTAGTTATGGTGCCTTCTACTGTGACGGCAAACGTACGTTTATCAAGGTACGAGTGTAGAGGCTTGCTCTAACTCATTTTGTACAGTGTGTATATTGATCCTGCGTGGAAAACTCAACCCAAAGCTTTTTCAGTGTCTGAAAAGATTTCTCCGGTGTACTGTTTCTAGTTTAATGTCGGACTACGTAATCTGTAAGTCTAACAAGCGGGTTAGTGGTGGAGTATTTTTGTCTGAAGCTGAATTGTTCCTTTGGAATTAGGTTTGCATTAGCTACGTGGTTTTCCGGGCTCCTGAGTAATAGTACTTCCTTGTATATTTTCGAGCGTACACTCTGGAGGCTTATGGGCTGGTAGTTCTGCTGTTGTGTTTTGCCTTTTCCAGGCTTCAGGAAGACGGCAATGGCATCGAGAAATGCACAGTTTTGAAACTGCTATTTATGCACTTGCCTGGTGCTTCATGTGTGATACCGGGAACCTGTTTGCGAGATATGGCCTGTGTTGTGTCAAACCCGGGAGCCTTTCTGGGTTCCACGCACTGAATTAAGATTGTAATTTCATATGCATGTGTTTATTGGGGTTCTGCCTCCATAGTTTGTTGCAGGCAAAAATTTATTTCATTGTAAATAAGGTTGGTGTGCTGTTGATCATTAAGGATTGCATTAGGATGAACTAACTGCTCTAGATGTGAGGGAAAGGCTTCAGCCTTCTGCCGTGGAATATGTACAACACCACTCAGGTGTGTATTGGGGGATGACATCTCGTTTGTCCATGGAAGCCCTGGTTGTTTGCCAGTTGGGAGACTTTATTATCCCCACTCACCTGTCTGTCAGGTGTGTATTTTCATAATAACCTCTTCTCCTTCGTTAATGAGAGTTTTAGTGTGTATGTGTTTGGCCTGCAAGTAACATCTGTAAAATCAGTTTCTTGTGTTATTAATTCCCATGTGTAGAACGGAAGTGTCTGTTTATCAGGGACACTCTTTGTGTTTATGGCGGCAATTTTGTCGGCTGTGTCTAGAGGGGAGGGTAAGTGAAGCTGCTTCTCCAAATACACCTGCTAACCACACCAGTTAGCATTTTTATACAGTCCCTAAAAGTGTTTATTTGATTTATTTCAGCATCCTGTGTTATGAATTCCGCATGCACAGGATAGTGGTCTGACGACAGTTCGTATAGTTCTGTTAGCTCTTACGCTACTCTCAGGTCTTTGGTTATACTTCATTTCATATAAGTTGGCCAGATTATGACAGTCAGTGAGTGACAACTTGAAGTATTCGAAACAAACAACGTGCATTTACAAAATTCTGTATTAGCTGATGCACGAACGAACAAAAGTTAATGTTACGTTGGCTATTCTGAGTGCACTGCCAACGCACATTAGACCAGCCGAAATTACGCACGATAGGAAAGAGTTCCTAGGCTAATTAATACATTTTATTGAACGTGGTCATAAAACAGCGGTTTTTGGTATTAGAAACTAAACTTTGTGCTAAAGTAGAAATGTATAGGTGTTCAAAATTAAAGGCATGTTAAAACTATCCGTATCCAAGTGAAATGCAATTTCAAATCCTTTTCTCACGTCTTAATTGCCCCTCTCCAACCCCGCTTTCATTACGTACTTGATATTAATTCCAAAAGCATACAGAAGTATTGCATAATATTGTTGAATTATTTTTTCTAATAGTTTTACAATATATATTTCTAATTCGTGACGTTCCGAGCCGGTAATAGAAGAACAGTCAACTTAAAAAATAAGCTAGCTATTGAGCAAAATAAGAAGCTCAGACTTCGCTCCGGACAGGATGTGCGCGCTACCTATCGTATTTTTTCTGAAGCATTACCAGCCACAAAAAAAAAAGCGTCCCGCGTGCGACATATAAATTTACGAACAGATACCAACAGTTTTATTTTTCGCGAGCTCTACATAATTTTTAAAGTAATATATATTTTGTGTACAGCGTTTACAAACGACCCTACACACGCCCGAGGCCTCTCTAGCCGCCTGCCGCGCCACCCAAGTAGTTCACCAATTGCCGCACGAAGCAGCACCTCCTGGACGCGCTGACTCGTCGCATCAAAGACTTCACTTGACGCACCAGCTGATGGTGAATGGATACATAAACTAAAAGTAAACATTGGCGCGGCGATCGTCAACTGTCAAGAATGTGGCCTTCATATATGAGATGGACTATAGCACTAGATAGAGTATGTCAGGTTGGGCGCCTGCTGTGGCACGACATGTACTGGCTCTAGAGGCGCATGCACAGAGTAAGTGTGGCGCTCTTCGAGGTTGTATAATGTAGATCTGTTTGCAGTTCATGAGTGACGTTGCCAGGCAGCATGCTTGGCATTTGTCACCTGCAGCAAAAATATTGCGACAAATGTAAATTACACTAAAAACTCCATTTATTGGTGAATTATTAAAAAAGTTACGAATAGTTGTGTAAACCTCCAAAATCTGTGAAATTTGCTTGCAGTGTGTATGAAAAATGGCTGCCATCATCCACTTTAGGTAAAAATCTAAATTAATGTGTTTTTTTTTACCTTAAGGATAGAATAAAATATGAACAAATTGTTATCAAAATAAAAAATGGTGCAGCTTCTATTTTTTAAGAAATTTGTTGATTTCATATGGAATGACGTGATTATTTCCTCGTGGCCTTTCAAATTGAACTGACTGTCTCTGTTGCACCATGTTAGCGTCCGACCAGCAAGCCTACTTCCAACAACTTTTTCTTCTGTAGTTATGTGTAACTACTTACTCAAAGTGCGTTGCCATAGAAGGGTATCTATTACCGCTGCCTTTAAATCCTACACACAGGCTCGAACAATGTACGCTACAGACATTTACGGTTCCTATTAAATTACACAAGTTCTGAAAATTGGAAATGGCCCTAATAAAAATGGCATACACAATAAATTGTTCAGACAAAAAGATCTAGGCTTTTGATTCTGATTACAAATTCAACACATTGTTTTAGGGCTGACAAAAATATTAGGTAGAAAACAGTCTTCATATGTTTGAAGAAAAAAAAACTACAAAGGTTGGCAGGGATGGAGGGCCGCTTCACACTATTACACTTAGTTTTAAACTACTAATGTGGGTATTTACAGTTTCATTTACTTTTTTCACATTTTCTTTGACACTACTTATTTTATTATTTATATCTTCTTTCAAGCCATTTGCACTTGCGCTTGCACTAACTGCTCACTAACTAACTACCGAGCCACACAACAAATGCCTGCAGCGCTTCCAGCAGCTCTGCAGACATTCACTGCAGTGCTTGCAGGCCTACAGCTATTATAATTTCCTACATTTAGTTTTGCTATTTAACAAACTTTCATCTAACTTCATTTGCAAGTAAATGCCTCCACCCCACTTCTGACACCAGTGTTACAGACCACCAGGAGCTCATCCGAGTTTATGAGGGATGAAGGTCTTAATAAAAGTAAAATAACTAAATTTTATTTCTTAATTTATTTACAGTATAAAAATACACACAACTGTTATTTACAACATTAAACTACCTCTCTCTGCCTTTGAACACCTTATTATTCTTATGAGTGAGTGCAATATTTAATTGCCGATCTCTATTGTAATTAATTACCGTATCAGTGTATTTATACTAGCTACAGTTACCTGATCCTCACTTATTATTTACACACAAGCAATAGAAATGTCTGTTGCAGTACGTTAACATTATTCAAGATATTAACTACTCGTACAAACCTGCTCCACTTTCCCACAGTCCAACTGGCCAGTCGCTCCCTCTACACTCCTGACGCTCGCAGACTACCCTCGCCCATCACTGCTTGTCGCTTGTTCCGAGGGTAGCACACATCTGGTTCTAGTTGTCTTGCACAGACTCTAGACTCTCCACGCAGACACACGCAGTGACTTACATGGCCGAGCTGACCTGGCCAAGAAAGTTCTTTGCACCTTGCGTCATGCAAAGGGAGGGTTGGGTGATTACCAGAAAATTCGCACAGCGCCTACTCAAGACATTCAATCTTTTAAGGATTGGAGTGGCATCAGTCCCGAACCCTTATTGTGGCGTGGCACACGTCGTAATCATGCGGCAGCCCGATTGTAACTCTCCAGTTACCAGTGATGCTCTTTGAGCACTGCACTTCGCTCTTCTGCGGGGGAGAGTACGGGAAAGAACATGGAGCAGCTGCATGTACTGTACCAGTTGTGTTACACTAGAAGTTTTGTACATTTGAAAAGTAATTCACATTTACAGTTTTTCTCTTTAGTGTATGTTAACAAATTTTTATCTATTTATGCTTACAAATTTAGGTATGCAAGCTGGCATAAGCCGTTGAAATAAATTTTTTTTTTTTACTTTGTAGTTTTAGTTAATGTTAGTTACCTTTCACGTAAATTAAATATTTAATCACAGGTAAGTTGAGTTTGCCCATAAAAACATTTTTTATGCCAGTGAAATCGGGAGATTGTTCTTGATATGGAAACTAGTTTTTGTGGTGATGGTGGCTGTGTCGGCCGAAACCCCTTCATGTGGACATGTCGCAGGTCAGCGTTCCCCAGGAAGACGTGGGAGCGAGTGAAGCTGTCCAGGAACTTCGAGACAGCCATCCACCAGATCAACGAGAATCTGTTGTACTGGCCGTACTTCATCCGCACGAAATGCAAGCAGCGCTTCGTCAAGATAACGCAGTACCTCATCCGCATGAGGAAGCTGCGACTGAGGCGACAGTAAGTAGCGATCGTGGCCTTCGTGCATGCAGCAACACCACGCACATTCATCTAAAGCCTTAATACTGTTATTGACTGTATGATTAAAACTATGCAGAGTTCTGAAGTGTGGGAAGCAAACAGTTTATGTGCCAGTTGTTCGGTGCTTGCTTCTTGTTCTGCATACTATGCAATATGAGAGATGACCAGTTACAAAAGTGGTTCGGCAGCTGATACACATATTTGAACATACTGAAGAAAAACCCCCACGTCATCGCATAGTTTGTTTGTGTTTGTACGCCATCATAATTTCCTTAAATCTTTGCCAATGATTCATTCACGAGTCCCATAAAGGTAGGTAAGGGGTATGTGACGATTGCCGTCTTATCTCGTGCTTTCCTACTGCAGCAGAAAAAACAACAAAGATTAGGGGTTGTTGCTGATTCTGCTGGTGAAGATAATGTAGAATTGTTACTGTATAAACACACACGTACATATGTATATGTGTTCTTAGNGCTGATTCTGCTGGTGAAGATAATGTAGAATTGTTACTGTATAAACACACACGTACATATGTATATGTGTTCTTAGATTCATTTCATGAAACATGTTACAAAACATACAGTATGATACAACATATTACATGCAATATGTTGAGAATATGTGTTGCATACAAAATGTTGTAGGCCGTTCATGGTAAAGAGAATAAGTCCTGCATAATGTCTGTTTTCAGTCAATTTGTATTTTTCAGCCATGTGTAAATACACTCATTTGCAAAAAATTATTGATCATCTCGAAGGTACCATCACAGAGGCATGTAAGTAGGTACCAGGCACAGGACATTGTAGTATGTATATAGAAAACACAAAAATATTGTACCACACCAAGTATGTATTGCAGGGGACCAACACTTGTAGGATGCACTTAGTATGGTGTTGGACCACCCGTAGCATGGAGACAGGTGGGTATGCGGTCGGGCATGGAAGCATACAGACGTCGGGTGTTCTCCTGAGGAGGATCCTACCACAGCTGGCGCAACTGACACTCCAAATCCACCATAGTTGGCGTGGCCAAAGTTGTGGTCCAATCTGGTCCCAAACATTCTTGATGGGTGAGAGGTTTAGGGACCTTGCTGGTCAAGGAAGCATGAAGGCGGNGGTCCAATCTAGTCCCAAACATTCTTGATGGGTGAGAGGTTTAGGGACCTTGCTGGTCAAGGAAGCATGAAGGCGGGCAAGAGATACCCGTGCTGTGTGAGGCCGGGCATTATCCTGCTGGGAAATGGGGTTTTGAAGCTTCACCAGGAAGGGGAGCCCACATGGTTGCAGAAATTCCTGGACGTATTGCTGCGCCATCNAGCAAGAGATACCCGTGCTGTGTGAGGCCGGGCATTATCCTGCTGGAAAATGGGGTTTTGAAGCTTCACCAGGAAGGGGAGCCCACATGGTTGCAGAAATTCCTGGACGTATTGCTGCGCCATCAGGGTTCCTTCATTCACCACCATTGGGGTGCAGCTATTGTAGGAAATGACACCTCTCGTTGGGGCGGTGTGCCGTTCTACAAATGAAGCAAGGATCACGGCGCTTACCAGTACGTCTCCAGATTCTAATTCGCCGGTCATCTGTGTCCAGACAGAACCGTGATTCGTCGCTGAACACCACTCTACAAGCTGTTATGCTGCCTGTTGACAACAGGTCACACGTGCTTGGCGATGCTCGGGTTGTAATAGTAGACATACATTGTAAGGGGTGCCTGTGGGTTCCAGGGCATGTGGGCATCCCTGGCAATGAAACAGTGAATACAGCACCCAAGGAGGCATACTGCCTTCCACCCTGCAATGTGCTGCGAGTGACTCGTGGGCTTGGCAGCAGGAGTGAACTTCTCTCCCACCGTCCAACAAGTTACGGGCCATCTCCGACTTGCCTTTATGCACTCGTCTGAATGTTTGGTGTACCCACAAAGAGGATGTGGTGCCTACTGGACTTTGCATCGGGCACATGTATCTGACGCACAGACACCTGCTTCGTGGTGAACCCCCTCCTTAGTTTGCTACCTGTGGTACTTTCACTCTCCAGCACATTCTGGTAAAGTGTCGCGGGTATGGCCAGGCTTGTTTCACTTTTAATGTTCCTGACGACCTACGGTGAATGCTGTGTGATGGGATCACGTCTGTGAGCAGCGTACATCCATGTTTACATGCAGTTGGTCTTTTTAATGTGTTNGAATGCTGTGTGATGGGATCACGTCTGTGAGCAGCGTACATCCATGTTTACATGCAGTTGGTCTTTTTAATGTGTTGTGATTTTTTTGTTCTTGTGTTTTTGCTCCTCTTGAGTATTTGTTCCTGTTTTATTTGTTTGTTTTGTGACTATCCTTTTGCCTCCTGTGGATGTTTTTCATATGTTTTTGACCTAATTTTTTTTTTCTCCTGTGGAGGGTTTTTGTCTTGTTTTTGACACAACTTTCCTGTGAGCATTAATGACCCAGCTTNATTTTTTTTTTCTCCTGTGGAGGGTTTTTGTCTTGTTTTTGACACAACTTTCCTGTGAGCATTAATGACCCAGCTTTTGAGCGCCCCCACCATTCCTCTCACTCACTCATTCACTCACAGTACAATACCCACCAGTTAGGCTATGCTATATTTTCACAGGATCATACAGTGAAACCGTGTTAAAAAGTTCCCACTTACGAAGTTTTCCTGGTTAGTAATCATTATTTTTTCAGTCCCTTAAAATTAGTCTTTTAACAGAGTTTTACTGTATTTACAATAATATTTTTTATATTCTACCAAACTTTTAAATGTTCCAAACCAGTACAGCATTAACTAACAAAATTAATTAGAATGTAATAATAAGTAAATTGATATAATAATGAACTGTGGCAAAACCACAATGTGAATGTGCAGATGTGGAGTGAATGTGTTGTTGCAGGAAGAAGTTGATCCCCTTGCAGCGCAAGATAGAACGACGGGAGAAGAGGCGCGAGGATAAGGCCCTCGTTGCAGCGAGACTGAACAACGCGATAGAGAAGGAGCTTCTGGCCAGACTCAGGAAAGGAGTGGTATGAATTGTAAAGCATCAGTCTCTTGGCTCTGTCAGGTTGGCATATCTGAGAGCTGCGTGCTTGCTGCTTAGCAGACCAAGAGATTGCCCATTCATTTCTTATATAATAAGTTTTTTCTATTTTTAAGTAAAACTTCAAAAAAGGTTAAAAAATAATTTATGCAAATTTTAAAATTCAATGGTTTTTCAGCTACTGTTATTTACAAATTAATAGTACAATGCAGTATTACTAATTCTTGAAATATGTTGGCCAGACTATATAAGAGCCTCCTCCTTCAATATATATTTATTTAAAAAAAAAAAACCTTTAAATGACTATGCGCCCTCAGTGCATATATATACCAATATATATGGCCGTGGGGGGGGGGGATAAATTCTCTCCAATATCACTACATGACCACGCGATGAAACGTGCCCCGGGAGACCTGTCCTCAATTGGTCAGGTATTGTTCCCTGATGATGGCAGCTGCAACGATTGCCGAAACGTTGGAGAAGAAATCCTTGATTGCGGCTCAAAACCAGAAGCTTAGAAATTGACGATAAAGGCCGTGAAAGCCTGCAAACTATTTTTATCAAATGTCCTGTTTATGTATTATGAATGCTTTTTAAGCCTATCAGTATTTCAACACAGTAACGTGAGTTTCTGCTTTTGATTGCTCTGCGTGTCAAGTCCACATTCACTTGAGTGTCTGCATGTATGGAAATGTTTTTGTCATTCTCAACTATTGATAGAGGTTCCATTCTCCTGGCATCCTTGCTTGCCATTTGTTTCAAAGTTTATTAAGACTAATGTAGACATTATTCGTATTTGAAATGTGTTCCTGTGGATTGCACAGTGTTGTACAAATACTAGTGTAACAGCTGGGTGTAAGAGTAAAATACATTTGTGTTTCTTACGACTTTACGCTGTTACGTGCTGGACACGTGGTATTACTTGTGCTGTTGTTGCAAAGATGGTCAGTAGGCAAGAAACCGAGCGTGTTTGGTCGTGAAGCAGGTTCTGGAGGTTGTGGGGGTCGCCACCAGCTCGCAGCACTGGCTGTGGTTTTTTCCCAAAGTGGTTTTCCAACCCCCACTCTAGGTGAATGTTGGGGCAGTTCCTCGATGTACTGCACACCCTGCCAGCTCCCTTTACTGTGCTGTCCTGTCAAATGCACTCGAGCTGTTGGTGTGCACAAAACAATAAAGAAAAAAAAAGAAACGCGAAGGACTTTTTGAAAGTTGTCAGTTTACTGTTACCACGTATATCATAAAATGTCTGTGTTTTTGTGTGAAAAACATAAGATTGAGGTTTTTGAAATGGTTATTGTTATGTGCAGTATGGTGATATCTACAACTTCCCGCAAATGGCTTTCGACAGGGCCCTAGAGAAGGAGCAAGTGGAGGAAGAAAATGAAGAAGAAGATATGGAAGAAGTGGAAGAGGTTAGTAAAAATAGCAGATGTTTCACTTCTTTTTAGTGTAGATGTGTGGTCCAGTCTTTCAGCTTCTTCCGTTTTCTCATCTCTGTTTTGTTGAAATACGGCACCGAATGTCTGGGGAGGAGAGGTAACTGTGTTGTTGATGTTCTGGTCTCCTGATCAATGTTGAAGCATGTCTACAATACGTGTTCGCAAAAGAAATGTAAAGTATGCAACAGGAATATGTACAAAAATGGTATAGGGTCTCCAATTATAATCATACAGTTACACATATTCAAGATGCTAATATAATTTTCTACATTTTCCCTATAATACACCCTTTGCATCTAATGTGGCAACATGATAGTTCTATGTACGACACTCAAATTGAAAGCTTAAATAACAATATTTTTTTTTTATCGCTTTATCACTTTCTTTTACCTACATAGAATTTATGAAGGATGTCTTCAATTGGCCATTGTTAAGAAATTTAATCTTATCCATCATTATTGCCCTTATCCAGAAATTGCGTTAATGGCCCCAAATCGCTTACTTTAAATTCATCTTTCAGGGAACTAATGAATTATTTATATTTTCTTCACTTTAAAAAGCAAATATCATTTAAAAAAAAAGATTAAATTCAAATTCCGGTTGATACACAAAGATTCCTTGGAGTGGAGAGATTTGAGCGGCTCTTAACACAGCGGTCTTGAGAGCAGATGATAGTTAAGTGAGGTTAATATGGAGCAGCACCGGAATGCAAGGAGGGGGGAAACTGGAGATCCCAGAGAAAACACGCCGACCAACATCATCATCCGGCACAGTTCCCACATGCGAAAATCTGGGTGCGACTCCGCTAGGAATTGAACCTGGTTTGCCAAGTTGGGAGGCAAGTAGTCTAACCACTACACCACCGCAGATTCCAAGGGGATCCCTTGGAGAATGTTCCAATCCTGGTGTCTTGGTATTGGTATCTCAATTTAAATCACCATTTAGAAAGGCATATCATGTTTTTCGAGTTTGAGGTTCTTATACAAAATAAGCATTAGTATTAAGTTGAATATGAGTGCGGCGTTACGCACACGTAATGTTGGTACGTGCATAACAAACTGTAGAGGAAGTGTCTTCGTTGCTTCAGGAGAAACTGGAGACGGAGGTAGAGTACGAGCTGGAGCAGGCGGACGGGGAGTTTGTCGTTGCAGACAGCGAAGACGAGCTGTTCAGCAACGACGAAGACTCCATGCAGGTGGAACAAGAATCTGATGTATGTATACTGCTTCTATGCTCATTATTCACTCATTCAGCGTCCTTGTTTTTGTGCCTCCAAGTCTAGATTTCTGTTTCTGTCATGTAATTTACCTGTACAAATGATGGTGTTTGATGTTCCACTGGAAGACCTCGTGACTATAATGTTTGGCTACTTACTATATTTATCACATTGTAAGCAGACTTTTTTTTTATCAATTTGTATCTTCCAGAATCACGCCTCGGCTTAGAATCGAGACAGCCAATAGTACATACAGTCCTGACCAAGTATATATAAAACCAAGCTGATAAAATGGACAGTGTATATTCACCAGTCCCATTGCAGGCCTAATACTAATATAATAAAGTGGTCCCAGTACGTAAAAGCTGTGGTTTATTGCTTGGTTGGGTGTGACCTCTAAGTCCACTACGGCACTGTCACTTATCTACGATCTACCAGTCCCGTTGCCCGTCTGCAGCTCTATGCCTCATCACAGAAATCTTATCAAAACTACTGTTGCTCAAAATGGTTTTATCATCCACAAATTTAAAATAAAATTTTCAGAGGAAAAATTTTTTTTTAACTTTAAAATCTAAAGCATTAAATCTGACTCAGAGAAGGCAAACTCAAGTTGCTGAATCAGGAATAATTTGACACATGGCGCGTACTGGCATAATGTTTGTCTGGGCACGGGACTACGAGAATGGACTACAGTGAAACCTCTATTATTCGTTTTTCATGGGACCTACTAGTAAAAACTCAAAATGCGTGAAAACTCAGCATGCTGGAAAATTCAACATGTGGACCACTCTCCTTTTAAAAAAAAAAAAACTATTGTTGTCTTTAGGTATACTGAGTTGATTGCCTGTAATGAACAGTAGGCATATCTTAAATACTGGATGAAAAAACATATCCCAATCATTCAATACAAGTATTGTATTATAAAATATTGAAATGCACTTAATGCATCACTCACCAATGTTAGAGCCTCATTTGCAGTGGTGTCCAGTGTTTCACAAGAAGAGAAGAATACCTTTTAAATATGTAATATTCCTGGCATTTATTTTCAAAATTTCCTTAAGATTGGCAAGCACACTATAAAAATATTGTAGCTAGATTAAGACAAAAAATAATTAACAACTGTACACAAGCAAATAACTACCTGCATTCTTGCACTTTTAATCCAGAACGGAATGAAAATTACATCATAATTTATATATTTTCAAAACACTTAATTATTTCTTCTTGAAGAAGTCCTTAATTGACAACTGCTTTGTCTCGGTAATACATTTCATACGGAACAATGAAGCCTCCATTTTAAAAATGTTTGCCTGATCTACGTCGTCAAGTTTTTGAGCGTAGCAGAATGCTTTAACNAATAAGCATTAGTATTAAGTTGAATATGAGTGCGGCGTTACGCACACGTAATGTTGGTACGTGCATAACAAACTGGAGAGGACGTGTCCTCGTTGCTTCAGGAGAAACTGGAGACGGAGGTCGAGTACGAGCTGGAGCAGGCGGACGGGGAGTTTGTCGCTGCAGACAGCGAAGACGAGCTGTTCAGCAACGACGAAGACTCCATGCAGGTGGAACAAGAATCTGATGTATGTATACTGCTTCTATGCTCATCATTCACTCATTCAGCGTCCTTGTTTTTGTGCCTCCAAGTCTAGATTTCTGTTTCTGTCGTGTAATTTACCTGTACAAGTGATAAGTGTTTTATGTTCCACTGGAAGACCTCGCGACTATAATGTTTGGCTACTTACCATATTTACCGCATTGTAAGCAGGCCTTTTTTTTATCAATTTGAATCTTCCAGAATCACGCCTCGGCTTAGAATCGAGACAGCCAATAGTACATACAGTCCTGACCAAGTATATAAAAACAAGCTGATACAATGGACAGTGTATATTTACCAGTACCATTGCAGGCCTAATACTAATATAATAAAGTGGTCCCAGTACGTAAAAGCTGTGGTTTATTGCTTGGCTGGGTGTGACCTCTAAGTCCACTACGGCACTGTCTCTTATCTACAATCTACCAGTCCCGTTACCCGTCTGCAGCTCTATGCCTCATCACAGAAATCTTATCAAAACTACAGTTGCTCAAAATATTTTTATCATCCACAAATTTAAAATAAAATTTTCAGAGGAAAAAATTTATTTTAACTTGAAAATTTAAAGTAATAAATCTGGCTCAGAGAAGGCAAACTCAAGTTGCTGAATCAGGAATAATTTGACACGTGGCGCATCACTCACCAATGTTAAAGCCTCATTTGCAGTGGTGTCCAGTGTTTCGCAGGAAGAGAAGAATACCTTTTAAATATTTAATATTCCTGGCATTTATTTTTTTTTTTTTCAAAATTTCCTTAAGATTGGCAGGCACACTATAAAAATATTGTAGCTAGATTAAGACAAAAAATAATGAACAACTGTACACAAGCAAATAACTACCTGCATTCTTGCACTTTCGATTCAAAACAGAATGAAAATTACATCATAATTTATATATTTTTAAAACACTTAATTATTTTTCTTGAAGAAGTCCTTAATTGGCAACTGCTTTGTCTCGGCTTTACATTTCATACGGAACAATGAAGCCTCCATTTTAAAAATGTTTGCCTGATCTACATCGTCAAGTTTTTGAGCGTAGCAGAATGCTTTAACCTTTTGAAAAGCATCGCATGCTTCTGAAATGATGGCTCCGANTCGTCAAGTTTTTGAGCGTAGCAGAATGCTTTAACCTTTTGAAAAGCATCGCATGCTTCTGAAATGATGGCTCCGAGTCCTCCGAGACCTGTGCATCTTCTGCTTCTTCTTCACTGCTTTCTGGAGTTTGAACTTCACCACACAATTCGTCAACAGTCTGGACACCACATGTGGCGAGTTCACCGTCACAACTTGCGGATGCATCAAAGTCGGCGTCCGGCTCATTCAACTTTTCCCAGTCCGCTTGAAAGTTGGTTTCATCATCTGACGCAGCTTCAGTGTGTGCTGTAATCTCCTGACCGATCCCACACTTGCTGAAACAATTGGCAGTTGTTATCTTCTGCCATGATGCCGCAGTGTAGTGGACGGCTTGAAGCAGATTGATTTTCAGTGCTGCATTCTTATCACCCTTCTGCAAATCCAGCAGGCAAATAACTTTCCGGGCAAGCATTTTTCTGTACTCGTGCTTGAAGCACTTGATAACCCCCGTATCTAATGACTGCAACACACTAGTGCAGTTAGGCGGGTAAAAAATCAATTCCACATTTTTTAGAAATGATGTGTCTTTAGGATGCGCAGCACAATTATCCACAAACAGTGGGATTTTTCGACAGCGAGCACCCATTGCACAGTCAAGTGAGTGCAGAAATGCACTAAAAATTTCAGTCGTCATCCGTGCCTTTTTATTGGCATGGTACTTTACTGGCAGAGTTTTAATATTTTTAAAACGCCTAGGTTTTAAAGACTTTCCAATGACAGTTTGTTTAAGTTTATCACTTCCGTCACTGTTGGCACACAACAAAACAGTGATACGCTCCTTTGCGTTTTTTCCACCGTGGCAAGTTTCGCCTTTCGTGGATAGAGTTCCGTCAGGTACACAGATGTAGGACAAGCTGGTTTCATCAGCGTTGTAAATGTCCCGTGGCTCGTAACCTCTGTCATCTTGGAAACCTTCTCTGGCCACTGTTTTGAAGTTTCTTCATTCACTGAAGCACTTTCTCCACACAACTTCTTGTATACCAAGCCATGGCTGTCTTTGAACCTCGAAATCCAGCCGTTGGATGCCGTGAAATTTTCTATTCCAAGGCGAAGAGCTATTTGCTTGGATTTGTCTCCGATTACAGTGCCATTGACCGGAATATTTGATGCTCGAATTTGCTGGTGCCACGCAAAAAGAACATTCTCCAACTCGCTAAATGTTGATTCCCTTGAAGTTTTGCGTTTTTTCAAATTGTGTTCAAATTTGCTTGCTTTTTGGCGAATATCGTCTTTCTTATAAATAATTGTGTCCACAATGTTAGATGGTGGAAGTCCGAGGCGCTTGGCCACATCAACACGTTTTTCACCCGGATTTTTTTTCCACTTCCTCAATAATTTTAAGACGTTCTTCTAGTGTTTTGACTTCTTTCTGAGGCCGTGACATTTCATCCACCACATTTAACATAAAATAAATTTAAACTTGTTAGTACCACTTTCAACTTAACTGTTAATTTTACCACGTGAGAATACAACATAAAAAACAAAAACGTAAACTTAACAACAACGGAACTAGTGTTGCCAACCACCCTAATTTCGAAATTCCGCCGAATGTTTCCATAAAATTCACTAAATTTCTGCCAAATGTAGAAAAAGTGGTAAAAATCAAACAAAATTAACTAAAAACAAATTAAACGGAAAGTCTGCTAAGTTGACAACACTCGCCATCTTGTGTGACAGTTGATATCACTGCATTACTCTTNGTCTGCTAAGTTGACAACACTCGCCATCTTGTGTGACAGTTGATATCACTGCATTACTCTTAAAAAAAAGTTACTGGCGTAATTTTATCTTAACAGAATTAATCCGTGAAAACATACTGTTCCCCATTAATGCTTGTAATTTACATGGTTATTGACCGTACTGACCTAAAAATTATCACGTTTACTTTGTGGAACGAGACTAAAGTTCAAAGCCGTTCCGTCCATTATGAAGGTTTGGTTCTGGTCCGTACCACATCCATTAAACATACATGTTTAATTGCACGAATTTTCGTTTGCTGACTTGAAACAAAGAAATGCCTTCAATTATTATGTTTTACCTGTTTTTCGACGTGAGTAATTTAAAACAAATTGTAAGCCTCTCCTCTTCCTCGCTCACAGCTTTCCCAAGATTCTCCCTACCTCATCTGAAAATGTGTACTTCAATCTCACAATATTATCCCTGATAACAACTTTCAATGTAATAGTTCACTATCGACACCTTATTCATTCTCTGAATGAAATACGTAATTCAAAACATTCACTGGTATATTTTGCTAAGCCTTAACAGGTGAGGTTAAGATACTTCAGTAGAATCTACGTGATGGAAGGAAAGAACAGTCGATGGCGCGCGACTACTGCTGCGGCCATCAGATCAGCGAGTGTTCTTTATGTAATGCCAAGGGAGATGTGCATGGTCACTCTGTTAGTTTAGTACGAGATGCCAGATTCAGCTTAGATGCTCACTCTCTCTTGGGCTACAAATACTGTTTTGTGTTTTGCACAATAGGTGTTGAATCATTTGGCTACTACATGCTAAGTTGAGTAATGCCGGGAGTGATGAGTGACCCTTCCTCGTAAGAGCACGTCTTCATGAGCGCCAAGAATCCTAAAAATCCAGTGCTGCCAACATATAATAATATAACAGCCTTTTTTATTATTGAAAGTGGACATGGTTATAGTCTAGTGCGACAGTGAAAGGAAAGTGGCAATGTTTGTCCAGAGTTTTGATGTTTTAAGTCCAAATGCATCGTTGGTGTTACACGAAGTTCTGAGTGATGCCTGCCAAGTTAGATGAGTTGGGAGATCTCGTGTGTCAGAAAGACTGCTGTAGCGTGACATAGACGTGTGTGGAACTGTGCTTACAGGTGGGAGAATCAGAGGAGGAGGTGACCTACTTGAGCAGTTTTGAAGAATCTGCCGAGTCTGACATTGAGGTAAGCAGACAATAGCTTGGTGTGGGAGAAATGTTTGAGAATGATGATTAGCAAAATGTGACATCTGTTTCTGTATTTTTCTGCTACTATTCACACAGTGCTAATTTCCCTCGTTTTAAGAAAATTTTCTCTTATTATGTGTAAAGCATCAAATATAGGTTTCATTATACAGTATTTGTATCCCAAGACTCTGCTGTAAGACACTCATTATTTTAACAAGTAAACTTCTGCGAATACAGTTGAACCCATTTACGACAACACTTTTTCCTGCTTAAGACTACTTAGTTTTTAGGCATGGAAATATTGCCATATAATTTATGCATAACCAACCCTTTTAACACGTTTTTGAGTTATTAGAATTTTCCGTTCAATAAGCAATGAATTATCACGACGTCACAGAAGTTTTATATTTTAGTATTTTTCGTTCTGCACTTTATAAACTAATCACGATAACCACAGAGGACATTCATTCATAACCAACAGAAACGTAAACCCATCTCTGCTCCGCCATCTTGCTCCACAGTCACTTCTACAATAGAAACATGCCCCGTGTAACAAGTTGTGTGTGTAGTGGTTGTAAACAGAACATGTTTTGTGCCCAGTCATGACCGCAAATCTGATCATTTTCAGCATACTGAAGCTTGCAAATGCACAAGGTATACCAGTGAACATGCCCAAAGTTACATTTCATTTATATTTACTACCACGTTTTCATGTTGATGAAAATTTACATTTTGGTTTTTGAGAAAGTGTTACCACAGCCTTGTTATTAGCGACCAAAAAAAATTAAAATATAATAAAAAGTAGATTTTTTAAGAATTGTTTAAAAATGGAAATTTAACATAATTTTTTAAAATTATGTAAAATGTGAATTAAATTGTTTTTGTTGGCTGTGAATGCTGTTCGATAGGTTATTTTGACGAATCAGCTGTCTTCTTTTGTGCATGGTAGTAGGTGCAACAATCCCATTGTTAATGCGGCAATGGCAAGCGAAAAGTGATCTGTTTTGTACATACATACTGTATTTACTATTGTAATTTAATCTGTTTTGGTGTACAGTAGAACCCGCTTATAAGGTTGCTTATAAGGTTCCCGTTTAAAAGGTTTTCCCGCCTATAATGCAGGATTTTTCCAGCCCGGAATGTTTCTCCTTAAGAACAATAACAAACATTAGTTTTTATCCCAAGCTCCACCCTGCTGAGATAATCTACCAGCTTGACATTGAGGAGGGTCAGTGGGCCTGCAAAGGGGAGGAGTGAATGTTTTTACAGGGCAGGTAGGCATGGCTGGAGCTGCAGCTGTGGTTGTGTGAAAGGTGCCTCCCCCCACCTCCTCATCCCTCCTCCGGTGGTAGGCTCCCCTCCCCATACCGCTCAAGCGTGATACTGGTGGTGGCCTGTGACATGCACCTGCTTTCCCTGTCTCTTTTCTCCCCCCCCCCCTTTCCGGGTTTTGTTAGGCTAACAAGACCTCATGTCTGACACACACCAGTGGAAGGCAATAGGAGGGTGACAGACCAAACATTACACAAATACAGTGTGGATTTNTCCGGGTTTTGTTAGGCTAACAAGACCTCATGTCTGACACACACCAGTGGAAGGCAATAGGAGGGTGACAGACCAAACATTACACAAATACAGTGTGGATTTTCTGTCTCGAAAAATTAATGTTTCTGTGCCTTTCTAATTTTGACATGTGTAACGATGTCATCAATTATTACTG
>NQII01009048.1:25216-48758 GCA_002778355.1 Clitarchus hookeri
ACCAGGAGACAAACTGCCACGAACAATTGTGCTTGTTTTGCATGTACAGTAATCTTTTGCTCGTATACTTATTTTATGATTTTGCAACCAGGAGATAAAATTTCTTAAAAGATTATGTATTTAAAAGAAACATTTGTTTTGTTCATTAGGTAGTGTTGTGTGTTTATTACGGTGCATAATTTTATATCTTTGGTGTCCAGATTCTTGAATTTTTGGGTTTCCCTCTTATAGTGTTTTCCTGCTTATAGTGTCACTTTCTTGTGGACACCTGAAGAACCTTATAAGAGGGTTCCACTGTATTGCCGTTTCAAATGTGCAGTATGTCGGTCCCATCGACATTGAAAGAAAAAAATTAAATGTAAATCACTTTCACGTAAGCAAAAAGTTGACACCATAAACAAAATTGAGACTAACCCATGTGTTTGTGTTTGTTTGTTTGTGTGTGAGCATGTGCGTGTGTGTGTCACCTTTCAGCCCTCCAACTATTTCTGTTCAAGAAATTACATTGATTTGTAGCTCGGTTGCGACGTTGCACTGTTATTCCGTTTGAGTACTTCTTCATTTTCCAATAAGAATTTCCCCGAGGGAATGAGATATTTTCTCTGGATAAAAAGTAGCCTATGTCACTTTCCGGCCTATACAACATTATTTTAATCTATCAGGTACCCAAAAAACCTACTTGGAAAAACCCAACCAGATTTTTCCTGATGGGCTTTATTGAAAAAAACCCATTAGTATACACTCATGTGAGCGGGTGAGTATCGTACGTGTACGAGCTGTTTAACATCCTTCAAAGTAGTCTCCGAGGTTGTCCACGGTTCGTTGCCAGCGATGAGGCAGATGGAAAATACCATTGGCTGCATGAGATCCGCCAATGTTCGCCACCTCTCGTCGAAATACTGCGACTGTCGGCCTCATCGCTGGTAACGAACCGTAGGCAACCTCGGAGACTACTTTGAAGAATGTTGTGAAGCTCGTACATGTATGATACGTACCCGTTCAAACGAGTATACATTTTGTACGAGAATATATCAGTCTAACTGTGATTTCAAGCAGCCGTGTTTGTCTTTGTTCCTTGCCGGACATTCCTGCATGCATACCCCGTGTGGTTTCACCTTTAAAAATGTACATGTTGTACACTTTCAACTGTACATAGTACATTTCCTGTGCTGGGTTATTTTGGGGGAGGTAACCGTAGTTGCCACGACTTCTGAACCAGCCCTCGTATTCATGATGTGTTTGTCAAAGTGCCATTGCTTGTGTACATCTTTGTTAAGTTCTGTAATTTCATATTGTATGTTACAGGAAGTGGCAGAGACTGCCCCCTCGAAGAAGAAGAAGAAAGTCAGATTTAGCAAGAGCTCGCTGACAAAGAAGAAAGCGGTTGCAGGAAAGACTCTCAAAGAGCCTCGCCCACATGTTGAGATAGAGTATGAACACGAGGTGGCACCGAGGACGCGGCAGCTGGACACGTTTTGAGGCGCTCGTCAATGTGTCCCCCTGTGACTGCGCTCTACTTGCAAGCCAAACTATTGCTAGTTGTGCCTAAAGGCCTGTTTGAAAATTGATTCAGATCATAAATCCTTGTGCTGTCAAGAATTTGATGTTAACAGAAAACTGTTTAATAAATTTTTATGATCGTAAAGGTACATATTTTTTTGATGGTTGTTTATTGTTATTATAGGACAGATAATGGCAATAACAGACATGTATAACAATTGATGTAGCATGCAATATGTGGTAGGTGAAGCAAGCAGCTGAATTTTATAAAATCTCCATACCACACATTACTACCTTCCTGGTAGTAATGTCAGGATACCTTGTTAGTTGAATTTTGCTGCCTGTGATTTTAACTGTTTGTGGATGTTCTCCTGAAATGTTGACAAAAGTGCAGTGAGTTGCCAGAGAGTGAATAACTGGCCTGCGAGAGCTTCGGTCTGGATGTCTGGCTCTCGGAGAACCGTGTGGCTAGGTCTGGCTTGTGCCGTCATGTGTGGATAGCAAGCGTCAGTGCTTTACCTTGCAGCAACATGTCAAATATCAGATAATTGTAGCGGTAAATTCCAATTGTGCTAGGTGAGAGATTGGATTATCTGATAGGAACAGTATTGCATAAGTAATACGTAGGGCCCCACTTTTACGATAAATAAAATGAGCTGATTTCATCATTAAAATGTTATACTATTTTGTCAAAGAAATTTAATGGCAAAAAAAATGCATGCATTCTTATTAGAACATGAATGCTTGTTTTTGTAATGATTTCTCTCAAACTAAATGGAATATCTGTTAGTCATTCTTTTAATCAATACATATTTAAGTGGAAAACATTAAGAAATATGTAGCTATATAAGGATGAAAGGACAACTTTACAAGAGCACACTTGTCATGCAAGACATATTGTCACGTCACAGTAATTTAGTTGGAAAAATCTTGTACGTTATCGAGACATTTAACACTGCTCAAGAACATTCACTAGCGTTTGAGTTTTACAAAAAATTTACATCACCCACTTACTGCATTTGCTCATTTGTAGATATTAATTAAATCCCATTCAGTTCAATATCACTCCAACACGAATCCACAACCGAACTACAAAATACTAGTAAATGTTTTTACAATGAAGTGGCAGAAACCAATTTTATTTTTGTTTTCTTGGCAATATGAAAATCACACAAATTTGCTTTCAATGCAGTTGTCTTTAGTTTCTGTGTCCTCCTCAATCATCATATCACTGTGCACACAGGGCGGCAGGGTTTAAGCATGTCTCTTTTCCCATCCACTCAATCTTTACTTTGTAGTTTTGCACTTTGGTAAATTTATAAAACAACCTAAAAAAAAAAAAAAAAACCCTTCACTTTCAAACTCCCGGGTACAATCTAACACAGTAACTATTTTTGGCATTCTTCGTCTGTTTTGCAACGTAAGCAGCCAACTTTAATCACATCCCTCGCTCAGTAGTTGCAAATGCCGTATTTGCTAATTTTCAGAACCTAACCAACCACAAAGCACAGATGAGTAAAGTCGGCGGTGTTTACAAATGCCGCCGGACTGTTTACTGCGTAATTGTTAAATTTCACAAAAAAATAATTTATCTGCGTTATATATACGTACTATTTACTTAGTCAAATTACTAACATTTTTGGGTAGAGCTGTTTGTTTATAAAATACACGTAGGGGTGATTCTGCGTACGAATGAGCGCCATAGTGATTCAGCTTGATATATATTGAATCGTATTGTGCAACGATACTTTCAACCTTGCTACCAATATATTTGTGAATCGTTCTCGTGAGTTGCGACATACAATTTTGTTCAGTTTTTATTGTCAACAACGTGATCACCACGCAATAGTTTTGTTATCTGCACATACGTTAAGTAAATTAGAGATAATGCAGTATAAAGAATGTAAAATTGTAAAACTTAATGTTTGCAAAAAAAAATTTATGGTAAAAAATGCTTGCACTATGGTTTTAGATACACTTAAACGCTCAAGGAGGGGTAGGGGTAGGATTATAAACACAGTATCGATTANGCTTGCACTATGGTTTTAGATACACTTAAACGCTCAAGGAGGGGTAGGGGTAGGATTATAAACACAGTATCGATTATTCTGCATTTGAGGATACTTGAATCGCAAGGCTATTTACGAAGGTTGTAGAGAAAATAATCACAGGAGAAATTAAACTCTCTCCCGGTACCCTGAATGAATAATCCCTCACACCAGCTGAAATAATTTAGTAGTTTAAGGTTGGTCCAAACACTGACAACACTTCTCTTTGCAGGGCACCTGACATTCACAAGCTGCTCTCGACAGTGAACACCTATCCTAACAACCACTTACTGTATGAGCCTCGTCAATTTAATAGAGGAGTAAGCAGGGCTTGTCATACGACAGATCCACAATGCAACTGCCGATCAAAAGAAGCGAATCCGCACATCATAGCACCAAGATATGTGCCAAAATCATGGCAACACTGAAAGGAAATTGCTGTTGAATTATCAATAGTATTCCTGTTCTAATGGCTCTGGAATGATAACAAGAGTTATTCTTATAGTTGAAAAGAAACACGTAAACAATAATTCCGACAATGAGTAACTTGTTCAGGCATTTATTATGGAATAATGCTTTGCTATGAATTATCACAATAGTTTTGTTATAAATTGAAATACAAAATACAGTCTTCATTAATTCATCACAACACCAATTTTTATTTGACAGTGCAATGAAAGTGNTTTGCTAATTTTCAGAACCTAACCAACCACAAAGCACAGATGAGTAAAGTCGGCGGTGTTTACAAATGCCGCCGGGCTGTTTACTGCGTAATTGTTAAATTTCACAAAAAAATAATTTATCTGCGTTATATATACGTACTATTTACTTAGTCAAATTACTAACATTTTTGGGTAGAGCTGTTTGTTTATAAAATACACGTAGGGGTGATTCTGCGTACGAATGAGCGCCATAGTGACTNACAAATGCCGCCGGACTGTTTACTGCGTAATTGTTAAATTTCACAAAAAAATAATTTATCTGCGTTATATATACGTACTATTTACTTAGTCAAATTACTAACATTTTTGGGTAGAGCTGTTTGTTTATAAAATACACGTAGGGGTGATTCTGCGTACGAATGAGCGCCATAGTGATTCAGCTTGATATATATTGAATCGTATTGTGCAACGATACTTTCAACCTTGCTACCAATATATTTGTGAATCGTTCTCGTGAGTTGCGACATACAATTTTGTTCAGTTTTTATTGTCAACAACGTGATCACCACGCAATAGTTTTGTTATCTGCACATACGTGAAGTAAATTGGAGATAATGCAGTATAAAGAATGTAAAATTGTAAAACTTAATGTTTGCAAAAAAAAATTTATGGTAAAAAAATGCTTGCACTATGGTTTTAGATACACTTAAACGCTCAAGGAGGGGTAGGGGTAGGATTATAAACACAGTATCGATTATTCTGCATTTGAGGATACTTGAATCGCAAGGCTATTTACGAAGGTTGTAGAGAAAATAATCACAGGAGAAATTAAACTCTCTCCCGGTACCCTGAATGAATAATCCCTCACACCAGCTGAAATAATTTAGTAGTTTAAGGTTGGTCCAAACACTGACAACACTTCTCTTTGCAGGGCACCTGACATTCACAAGCTGCTCTCGACAGTGAACACCTATCCTAACAACCACTTACTGTATGAGCCTCGTCAATTTAATAGAGGAGTAAGCAGGGCTTGTCATACGACAGATCCACAATGCAACTGCCGATCAAAAGAAGCGAATCCGCACATCATAGCACCAAGATATGTGCCAAAATCATGGCAACACTGAAAGGAAATTGCTGTTGAATTATCAATAGTATTCCTGTTCTAATGGCTCTGGAATGATAACAAGAGTTATTCTTATAGTTGAAAAGAAACACGTAAACAATAATTCCGACAATGAGTAACTTGTTCAGGCATTTATTATGGAATAATGCTTTGCTATGAATTATCACAATAGTTTTGTTATAAATTGAAATACAAAATACAGTCTTCATTAATTCATCACAACACCAATTTTTATTTGACAGTGCAATGAAAGTGCTTTGGCTAAAATATTTAATGCAATCCGTATTCTTTAAACACGCTGGAATGTAATTTTAAAAAAATGCAAAATTTACAGTAACGCATGCAAACATATCTTCTCAGTTCACTAACATAACATAATCCAAAACACAACACACACGCGTATTTGAAAGCTGAAAGCATTGTGTTATTTTCCAATCCACTAGTCCAGACTAACAATATACTAGCTNATAAATTGAAATACAAAATACAGTCTTCATTAATTCATCACAACACCAATTTTTATTTGACAGTGCAATGAAAGTTTTGGCTAAAATATTTAATGCAATCGGTATTCTTTAAACACGCTGGAATGTAATTTTTAAAAAATGCAAAATTTACAGTAACGCATGCAAATATATCTTCTCAGTTCACTAACATAACATAATCCAAAACACAGCNGCAATGAAAGTTTTGGCTAAAATATTTAATGCAATCGGTATTCTTTAAACACGCTGGAATGTAATTTTAAAAAAATGCAAAATTTACAGTAACGCATGCAAATATATCTTCTCAGTTCACTAACATAACATAATCCAAAACACAGCACACACGCGTATTTGAAAGCTGAAAGCATTGTGTTATTTTCCAATCCACTAGTCCAGACTAACAATATACTAGCTATATAGTCTACTTGCGGTTTCTTCACACTTTTTGAATAAAACCTTAGAAAACACGCGCCATGTATCACGTTGTTTCCTACATACCACATACATCACAACAGTTTTATACTTATTTTAACAATAAAATACCTTATTTTTGGTTAAATTTTACTGTTAGCAATAGTTTATCTATAAATTATATATTTTTTTCATTTATAACTAATATGAATAAACGCAATGACTAAATGTGTTGGTAATTCCGAGTACGAAATAGTTCTTATGCAAAATATTATTGCACACAAATGCGGTGCGTTGGCCCTCTGGCGTAATTTTCTAAGCTTTGTTTATACGAGGCGGAGGAATATTCTGGAAGAAGATCTTCAGCAGGGCTTCAGAAAAGTCGGAAGTAATCGTGAATGGAGTATAATACATCAGTGGAACACACACACAATTTACAAGTACGGTGCAGCTTCCACACTCCGCACACAGGATTCTCTTAATATAAGTACGACTTTCAGTTCATAATTACAACTAATTACAACCATAAAAAAAAATAAAACTATGAAAGAAGGAAGTCTGATTAAAATTCATAACTGCACATTGAATTCAGATGAAATAATCTGCACATCTGTGAAGTTCTTGCTCGCACTCCAGCTTAACTGCGAAGTGCGAGAAGGAGTCTCTCACGCCATCACTCTTACAACTTGGTACACTCTTATCCGAGTTAAAAGTAAACAATGAAACACATATTGATTACTACATTATTCAGTCTACAGATATACACTATTGCAATGTTTATAGTAATAATTGAGAATACACACATTAATTATTTATGGTATCAACAGCATGTAATTAAATTATATTTTGAAATTTCATGCTTGCATAAACTATTCTACGAGAAAAAATTATCTTCAAAAGTCACCTGAAAAACAAACAAACAACACTGGCCACTACGACGCTACAAAAATAAACTGCATCGCACCTTATGCTAGCTAACCTCTGCGCATGCTGGAACTCGAAATGTGCAACATACTACTTTCTAGTTTCAACACACTGTTATGTGAACAGTAATATAAACAAAACCCATTTATAAATTAATTTCTTTTTGAAAGGCAAAATGGAAGAAAACGTAAGGTGAAGTCATTTAATGAATTGGTAGGCTTAACTAGCACCTGCAATACAAGTAAATGTGTAACAAACCTGCAGACAGAATGAAAATAACTGATCATCATCTCTTTTCCGTGGCAGAGTTTTAATTACCACAACCAAACGCCCGAAGCTGCCTAGTCCGCCATCTTGAGTTCTCATAACTGACCTTCACCAAGAGCGAGTTCAAAGTTGAACTTAACCTAGACGACTGCACACACCCGCCACCGTCTGATAATGTAGTGTCTGCCTACTTTCGTATTTACACTGGGTCACTGAACAATCTCAGAAACACATATTCTTGCTATTGTGTGAGTTGTCATATACTTTTCTGTGCAATGCCTGGCAATAGTTTTGTTACTTTGGAACTGAACATAAACAACGAGGTTAAGTTTACTTTTCTGTTTGAAAACAAATTCTATAGAGCATAAAATTTTTTTTGAAAAATTCTTAACAACTGCAATGTTTGTGAAAGGTATAGAAGGGGGAGGGGGGGGGGAAATAAGAAACCTGGAGTTTGTAAAAGACTTTCAGTGACAGGCAGTAGAAATTTTTCGCACCTATGGTTAGAATTTTTGTAACAAAGCACTTAAAATCTTATTGCATGCATATTTTCAGACATACAAATATGTATACAGTTTACATAAGAACATATATTCCTTGTCTTTGCAATGCAAATTCAAATTACAGGAAAGCCACCGAAAAAGGTCGACTGCGACACCATGCTTCACAAACTGATAATTGCTTACGATATAATTTTCTTGAATAGTATGAACTAGCGTAAGTGAAGCCAGTATTATTGCAGTAACAATAAAGATAAATATTTTGCCAGAAAATTAATTTAATTTATAAATGATGTCTGTGTACACACAATCGTTGGTACTCAGTAGGAATGTTGCATGCTCTATCTAGCGTCGCCCTCTGGCAATAAACGACACCTTAGACAACCCTCACCTTGTACACGACCCTGCTTAATCGACAATCAACCATACCAGTAACATGAGATCACGCTTGTATTCGTTGGTAACAATTACAACAAAACCAGGTACTAATGTTTACCAACTCATAGATCTGGTGATTGCACTACTGAAAAATACATAAAAATATATACTACATACACTATAATTATACATACAGTCAAAATGATGGCAAAACAACTTTAATGAACCAATATTATAAAATAAAATTTATTGTGTACACATGAAGGAACATGACAAGACCCTGACTGGTGCAACTGTAGTTGGCAAGTAAGTTAGTTAGAACTCGCATCACCTAAGAGCTTCAGTACTGTGGATACAGACGTGCACGCTCACAAACTAGAGGAGATCGAGTGTGTGGGCGAAGGCAGGCAGACACAAGGACGTGAGAATGGTGGGTCCACAGACAGCCTACCTCCTAGTAGCACTCACGCTACCGCAGTATCACAGTCCTCTAGTGGAAGTCGCTTGTCACCAAGGCTGCCTCGTGCAGAGCACATCTGCGTGCACCGCACTGTAAACACGTCGCACCGTACGCAACTGGTTGAAGTTACCTTGAAAGTGCAGTCTTGTCGTGTCTGTGTATAGGGTCGCCGGGTTAGTTTCTACCGAGGTGAATGCGTGCGAGCGTGACAGCTCGTTCCTAGGTGATGTTTTGTGGCACGTCGCATGAAGCTCTCTACTGAGAGAGAGACAGGGCTCCTGCTGCCACGGTCGTCATCGCACAGCCCCTGGTAAACACTCGAGAGACTGCGGGTGTTCACCGTACAAGATGAAGAGGAAGCTGGCCTACACGCGGGCAACATGAAGTCCCTCTGGAGGACGTCAATATAATGGTAGTTACGAAACATCTAAAAAGATTTTCACCATTGGCATGACCGTGGAATGGTGTGCGAGTAGGCACGCGACCACGTACGTATTACAGAAGGTTTTGAAGAAACTAACATTCTCCCCTGTGGCTTATAAGAACCTCTTAACACGGGATAAACTGAGCGAGACTACTGGGTTTTAAAATTCTATTTGTTGGTTTTACTGTACTAAGAGGACAATGATCTTCAGAGTCCTTGAATGAAGCATTGTAGATGCATGTGTGTGCCAACAAGCTCTTGTCACACCGCGTGTTATATTACGGTGTTGCCTCCTGGGTACTTGGGATGGGACCACCTGTTTACCAAAACACTGGCCAATTATGTTCCATACGTGAAACATTACAGCAGCTGCATAGTGTTGTTACTTCTGACGTGAGAAGTCGTTGCTGACCAAGGAGGTACGAGGTGACCCTGGCAAAGCAACATGACATACTCACTACCATATTAGTTGCANGTAGGCACGCGACCACGTACGTATTACAGAAGGTTTTGAAGAAACTAACATTCTCCCCTGTGGCTTATAAGAACCACTTAACACGGGATAAACTGAGCGAGACTACTGGGTTTTAAAATTCTATTTGTTGGTTTTACTGTACTAAGAGGACAATGATCTTCAGAGTCCTTGAATGAAGCATTGTAGATGCAGGTGTGTGCCAACAAGCTCTTGTCACACCGCGTGTTATACTACGGTGTTGCCTCCTGGGTACTTGGGATGGGACCACCTGTTTACCAAAACACTTATGACCACGCCTGTGGTGGCCATACGTGAAACATTACAGCAGCTGCATAGTGTTGTTACTTCTGACGTGAAAAGTCGTTGCTGACCAAGGAGGTACGAGGTGACCCTGGCAAAGCAACATGACATACTCACTACCATATTAGTTGCAAATGTTTAGCCCCGTAATTGAAACATAATCTTGTGTTTAAGAAAATTGTTGGCTAAAGGCAAATAAAAAGTTGGTTATTCTTAACTATATACTGTATCGAGAAACAGAAAATGTGGCTAACAGACGCTTAATTTTTAATCATACCTTAATCTGAACAAAATCAGATATTGTGAAACTAGCCCTCCTACATCAATTAATTCATTTATTGTAGTATTGTAATGCGTGGTAACCAACCAGATATTATTAATTTATTCATTTATTGAAGTATTGTAATGCGTACTAACAGTATTGGTGGGCTGGTGGCGTAGCTGTCTTTCTATCTGTCAAACAGGATCTTAGCGCTGGCCTGGTGGGGAAAACTCTGACAATGACACACCTGTGATGCCAACAAGAGCCTCTACGAGTGGTTGTCCTGCTGACAGTTCGTGTCCAGTGGAGATTTTCTCACACACACCCGGCCTAGCGGTACCATCGCCTGTGTTCCTAGCTAATTTTGCCCACGGCTAGGCCCACCCCAGCGTCCTGTATTTCCCTCAAGTTGATGTGCAGTTTTGTTCAATGGTGATACCAGAAAACTTTCCAGAAAGAGACACGCATGTCGTCCTGTCATAACTGCTTTGTATGCACGACGGNCCCCCCCTACAAAGTCCTTCGAGGCAGAGAGAAGACTCGCCTTGTACTGGGAGCTGTTTCCTGCGAGGAAGATCAGCCAGACAGCCAGAATGCTGTTAGCTTCATTAACTTTTACTTATCTCCAGTTCTTGTCAGATTCTTCACACAGTCTGCAATTGCAATTAAAATTTTCATCTTCAACCACCATGCTTAGTACAAATTGTGTGTTTCAAATCAAATTGTAGGTTTCTTTATTTAACTTTGTTACTTTCTCTTCACCGACTCTCACTGTGTCCTACTGGAGTAAATCAAGAAATGACTTGTACGTAAAACTGTGTTGCGCGCGAGAGAGCTACGCGTGCAGCATTCCTCCTGGCTGACGACAATGACGGATGTCACGATTATGTGGAAATGTGCACTAGTATGCAGTGTGAATGACGGCTGTTGTGGAAGGAAGTGTCAAACTGTTACTACTCCGCAAGATACACGCCAGAGCCAGAAACAGCACATACACCCAACAGCTCAAGCAATTTTTGGACTATTTTATTAAAATACGTACTCTAACACACATGTAACAAAGACGTATGAGAAACGTAATGGTACACTAATAACAGTTGGCCTGCTGTACGAGTGCAATTGGCATCAGCAGCCATAGTTTTTATACTGAAAGATTATTTCAAATTTTTTTGTACTTGTGAATTCCTGTGTGAAAGCTTCAGAGCTGTTGCCAAGCATGTCACATGGATGCAAGTGCATGCTGCCAACCTTCAGTCCTAGAGTATGAGACACTATGTTCGTGCATCCACTGTTG
Organism: Clitarchus hookeri; assembly: GCA_002778355.1. Lineage (NCBI taxonomy): Eukaryota > Metazoa > Arthropoda > Insecta > Phasmatodea > Phasmatidae > Clitarchus > Clitarchus hookeri. The sequence continues at coordinate 36,733 of NQII01009048.1, forward strand.
CCACTTTCCCATGATTTTGTTTTCAAAAGTACTCACTTGTCAACAATTTGTGACTCTGTTTTACAAAATTCATCAGCTTTATATTTAATACCCAAAAAAAAAACACTTAATAAAAAAAAGTGGTATGGACAACAACTGGAGCTTTGCAAATCTAATTTTGAACTTAGAAGTCAGTTCAATCTAGATTTAAGGCAACTCGGCTTGTACAATTTCATTAGTCCATAACTGCCTGCTGATGGGATTGGTACATATCACAAGTATCTACCTATTTCAACATGTGTGTGGTAAGAAAGTAGACGTGGGCAGGTGTTTTAGTGAACAACGCCTGGAGTGTTCTTCAATGTAGTTCAAGTTTGCGTTGGGCTTTTGTGAAAACAAAAAATGTTGTCATCTTGCCTGTCATGGTTAGCATAACAATCAAGGCAACATATGAACCTGACATTTGTTTGTGATATTAGAAAAGTCTCCAATGGAATGGAGTGTTTGAAATTGTTAAAGAATGCACACTGTGATTAGAAATATTTAAGTGTGGACCATTTGGATGATTGCAGACATGACAAACTAATTTTGCATAATCAGTTGAACATGACGAAAATGTGTGTGAAATGGTTTCTAAACNTTGTTAAAGAATGCACACTGTGATTAGAAATATTTAAGTGTGGACCATTTGGATGATTGCAGACATGACAAACTAATTTTGCATAATCAGTTGAACATGACAAAAATGTGTGTGAAATGCACCTCTTGTAGGAAACAAAATACCACTGGGAAAAAATTCTCTCCAACATTATCAAGCGAATCTTAAACAAACCAGNCACCTCTTGTAGGAAACAAAATACCACTGGGAAAAAATTCTCTCCAACATTATCAAGCGAATCTTAAACAAACCAGACTGGCTAAAAAAATGTGATCACATGCGAACAAACATGGGTTTTCCTGCATGATCGTGAGAAACTGCCGTAATCAATGCACTGGAGGATATTTTCCTCGCCAAGAATGATGGAAGCTAGAAAGAGCAAATCCAAACTGAAGACAAGTAATGACAATTTACTTTGACAGCAAGGGGGCGACAGGTACCCGAGGGTCACACACCAAGGACTATGGTGACGTCCTGAGTAAGCCGACAGAGTTAGTGAGGAAGACATGATTCTACTCGAGGGCAATGCACTTGCTCACACACACACGCAGCAAGCACAACCCTGAGCTAGGGCTTGCCCCCTTGTCCACCGCATCTGGCACACCTATGTGAAAATTGTACTGAAAGAAACACAAGTTCAGTCTGTTGATAAGGGGGTTGAAAAGAAAAATGGCAGATACCAGCAACGCACAGATAAAGGAGGAGAGTATGTTGAAGAAGATTAAAGATACTTTGTAATATTTTGACATTAAACCAAAGTTATCTTATCTGAAGGCTTTAGATGGTTTCATTTTTATCTACAACATGGGGAACCAATAAGGTGGGATTTGAACTGACGTGTTGATTTTCACTTTCTGGACTGTTATTAGTGGATTACCTAAAATAATTAAGGTTCCGTAGGTTATTGCGACATGCACGTACAAGGTGTGCGNTGGACTGTTATTAGTGGATTACCTAAAATAATTAAGGTTCCGTAGGTTATTGCGACATGCACGTACAAGGTGTGCGTGTGTAATACACAAATAGTTGCTCGTGTTGGTATCGAGATTGAACATGCCAACTGGTGCTGAGAAACATTACTTAGTACATCACATTTGCACTATGAAGTTTTGCTCATAATTAATGATGATGATGAGGGTTTGTGCATGCATCGCTAACTGCAGTAATGAAGAGAATGAGCCGGGGAGGGTGAGAGAGCTGCAGTGATGGCTGGCTGCTACAGAGCGCACGGGAGTCGAGGAGTCTGTGTACACGAGTCCACGCTGGCTCACGTGTCGTATGGCAACGAGGATGTTACAGGACATGCGAGGAGGAGCTCGAGACAGTTCTGGTAGTTTGCAACATACGAGCTTGTAAACATTTCGCAGACATTTGTGCACCAATCTCCCAGGTCTGCGATGTCACTGATGCAAATATCACAAGAAGTTTTTAACATGCATTCTGAATTGTGTTTACGTAGTTAAGGCTGTAAGTTCAATGGTGCAGACAAGTACAATTTGAAGAAATTTCTTAATTGTAAGGAAAATAAGTCCTGTCCACATTACGTAGTTATTTTATNAAAATAAGTCCTGTCCACATTACGTAGTTATTTTATTTCAATTCATGTATGAGTTTGTATGTAGTTGTTTATCAAGAGTAGAAATGGCATAATTTAATATATATGTTCAAAAGCAATAAATTTTTTTTGTAAACTTCCTACTTTTCTGTCAAGTAATACTCACGAACCTGTAACTTAGCTGCCAGTAGTATAAAATATAATTCTCTTATACAGTGGATTCTCTATCCATTGTTTCTCAGGGGACTAACAAAAAATTTCAATACATGTGAACTGTGAACTTTTGAATGAATGTAGTCTTGAAAAGCAGATAAATTAAAANACTAACAAAAAATTTCAATACATGTGAACTGTGAACTTTTGAATGAATGTAGTCTTGAAAAGCAGATAAATTAAAAATGAGACCACATAATACAGAATATGTTCCATGGATGCAGGATTTCAATCCATCCGAGTTCAATACATAGAGATTCCACTGTAATTCTAAACGACTCCATGCACGCACACACACTGTTGTAAGTTCAAGTTAACAAAGTGGAATAATATGATATTCCAGAGTCAATCTTTTAAAAATGTCAGAAAGCAACCTCAAAACAATTGTAACCAAAAGAGGTTGTTTCATTTTTCTTGTCCTAACTTATCTTCAATGGTATCGACAGCTCCCGCTGGACGATGCACTTGCTTCCCACTCGACCTGCGAGCGCCTGGCACCGGCGTGGAGAGATGTGCAGGGTGTTCTAGACCAGCGCGACAACTGGCCGTCATGATCAGGTGACCACAGGCCAGACGTCGCAGCCTGGTCCTGAAGCACCTCACCTCGCAGGTGGCAGGTGCACTCACACACGACTGCCGTGTGTATCCCACACAGGTGCTCCAGTAACACAGCCAGGGATGGAACCAGAAGACCTCTCTTACGGCACACTGGCCAGCCGAGACTAACAATAACTACGACTTCTACCTGGTTCAGGGCGGGTCCTACTTCCAGCGCTAGCTAGTATCGGCACGAAAGGCAGGAGGGCGACGACAATAACACATGGTGACTAGCGCCAGCTCTAGTAGTATATNTAGCTAGTATCGGCACGAAAGGCAGGAGGGCGACGACAATAACACATGGTGACTAGCGCCAGCTCTAGTAGTATAAGTGTTGAGGATTAGGAGAGGATTTGCCTGTGGCACAAGCTACACAACAACTTACAGGCTTAGCTGCAAGTTGGGAATACCTCCTTACCAACAAACTTTCACTTCAGGTCCACATAGTTTAACATAAAATTCAATGACAGTAAAAACCTTAATCTTAGTGATATTACACCAATAAAATGAGTACTAATGATGTCAACATTTTAAACTAGGAGTTCGTAAAATCATAAAACAAATTTATATAACAAATATTTAAACACAATTTCAAATACTGTGTGTGTTATGTTGCAGACTGTTCCAGTTCTTGCCTTTTTAAGCTAGAAATAACATTTTCAGAATAAAATGACACTTAAATCTGGCATGCATAAAATTAAATTTTATCGCTGGAATATTTTCATCTACATTGTCAAACTATAATATCCACAGTACTTTGACCACTGTGGTATAGTGATGCGAGCACTGCAGGGACCTCGGCACTACGCACGGCAGTGCCACGTCGAGTGACGGCAGGGGTAACACGACGACGATCACCGTGCCAGAGCTTGCAGTTCCTACCAGCCTGCATGCTGTCGACTCATCATCACTACCCGCTGTCTCGTCAACTCACTCAAGGCGTTCTGTACCAGTTCATTAACACTAAGTCACAGGTAAAAAAGGAACATGCTCAAATCAGTCCACCGTTATCGCTTAAAAATGCAATGTATGAAAGATTTCATGTTAAAATTTAAACATGAAGTATTAACCATTAGGAGCACAGTAGTGAGAAAGCAAAGTGTTGTAAGTAAACAGCAAAGCTAGTCCCAGGAGATATTGATTAAATGTGGAATGGCTCATAATTTTTGTGGGTAATGCATTAATGTCTAAAGATGATGTAGTAGGACTCTGTGTTTCATATTCTGCGTTCCACAGAGCTGAAATGACAGCCACGTAAGACTCCACTGTTACAGCAAACTACTCACGACTCACTGTAACTAAATAACACACGGTGGTGGTATCGTGCTCCAAAAACACACACAAGCCTAGTTCCACCATTCTCAAATTGATTTTCTCAATAATCAAAAAAGAATGAACTCCGTCATCGAAGCGAATTGCGCAGCTGCAACTTTTCAGCTTGTACAACAAGAGTCAGACGTAAGTAAGAGAGCGAAGCACAGGAACAGTTGGAGCTGGCTCTCGGTAGCAGAGAGCTGGGACGCACTCTACACCGAGCCACTNAGAGAGCGAAGCACAGGAACAGTTGGAGCTGGCTCTCGGTAGCAGAGAGCTGGGACGCACTCTACACCGAGCCACTGGAGTCTCCCGGGAACACGAGGACGTTGTCGGTGGCGTAGGAGGGAGACGGGGAGCAGTGCGCCTCGAAGGAGGCTCGACTGGCCGAGCTGAAGCTGCTCGAGCTGAGGTCCTCGCAGCTGGCGAGGGACTGGCTGCCTCCTCCTGCACACACCACCACCCCCACAGCTACATAACAACTGCACTGCATCTACACTGACACGACACTGTTATATCTCACCTGACACAAACACACATCACTAACACTGCATGGCTAGCTTGCCAACGCTGCACTCTCTTACATTCAGTGTGTTGTACACACACAGTTTGAGTGCATCAATGTGACTAATACAGTTGCATCACTGTTCATCACACAGACTTGTAACTCTTGCCTTGCTTCTCTTTTGTGGCGTTGTGTGCGCTTCAGTTACAAGTAAAAATCACCAGTATCACAGACATTGTCCATCAATCAAGCGANCTTTTGTGGCGTTGTGTGCGCTTCAGTTACAAGTAAAAATCACCAGTATCACAGACATTGTCCATCAATCAAGCGAAACTGCAGATTCATCATACAGAAGTGTGCTACTGTTGTGCCAATACAATCATTAATGCGACGATGATCCACAATGGTACTGTGCCATTCTTACACATTTACAACTCTAGGATTGCAGACATTTTATCAAGATTATCCATGGCTCAAAACAGTTGCATCCATAATCACTGTAGTATTTCAAAGCAAATGGATTCACCTGAAAATAATACGCAAAAAATTTAAAGAAATGAAAATTACTTTTTGCAAAGATGTTTTCTATTGTGTCGTATCACAAAGCGNTTTTGCAAAGATGTTTTCTATTGTGTCGTATCACAAAGCGAAGCTCATAGTCCGAGGCTTCTTACAGGGAGATAGAAAGATTCACGCTAATGTAGAAAGTAACTGCACGCACATACACAAATCAAGTATAGACAGTGGTTGATAACACCAGAACAAGGGTTGTAAAACTGACTCAGATGTGGTGCGCCTGGCAACAGTGCGGCAAGTCGTGCAAAGTCTGCAGGGATTAAAAAATGCTAGGGTATTTCACACATTATTTTTGTAGCATGATCATAATTTTTTGAATTGCAGTTGGTTCAAAACACTGATGTCAATCAAGTCAATGGAAAAGGTGGGCTGACTATATTAATTTTTAAAATTTAAGTATATTGGAGAAAATTGGGTAGGCAAAAGTCAATTCTTTCTGTGGTTGAGTCGTTACACTTGGCAAATGATGTGTTAGGTTGGTGTAAAATGAGCAGTAAAAGGTTGCGTTCTTTCACAGTAGCGGAGAAGTTAAACATTTAAAGTGATGCACAGGCATTGCTGTCCGTAGCGAAAGCAAGGCCAGATAGCGAGAGCGAGGCCAGATAGCGAGAGCGATGCTAGGTGCAAGAACTTGTGCAAGGCCTTTCCCTTCCAAACTACTGTAGTTAATCCCCCTTCCCACAATATGCTCTGCTCTCGAGTGTGCGGGCCTCACATCTAACATTTTATTGTTAAAACATTGTTCATTTTATAAATAAACATATTTGAATATATACATTTCATAATGAAATATATAACTCACATCCAAACAAATGCTTGAATATTATTATTANAAACATATTTGAATATATACATTTCATAATGAAATATATAACTCACATCCAAACAAATGCTTGAATATTATTATTAAAAAAAATGAAATACTTTTCTTCTGGGTGCAAGGTCTTCCTAGGCGTGAGGCCTTGTGTCGCTGCGCCTGTTGCACNAAAAAAATGAAATACTTTTCTTCTGGGTGCAAGGTCTTCCTAGGCGTGAGGCCTTGTGTCGCTGCGCCTGTTGCACACACCTAGGACAGCCCCGTGCACAGGTAGTTGGAAAATAAGCTGCTGGAAAAAATTTAATGCTAACAAACTCTGTATATGGATGTGGCAATAAAAAAAAAAGAAACTACTTGAAGTAGGGGTGCAAAAATTAACTTTCTGGAAACATAGAAGAAGTGCCTCACAAACATTCAGGATAGAAAGCAGTTAGGGTTGTAATGATGCAGTTATAATAATTATCGGGATACTTGGTTCATTTTACTTTAGTTTTGCGAGGCTTCGTAATATTTTATCTGGAGTCCAAGTTAAAGCCGTGGTAGTTTGTTTATCGGACATACGTTTGCCTTTTCACAAATCTTAGTTTTAGTTCATGTCAGCATTTGACGATAGAAGTTTTCCAACTGCAGTAGACAGTTTTTGTTCTAGAACATTGATTATATTTTCACTACTACGCAGTTCGACATGGCATGGGGAGATGTATTCCGGCCCACGCCATGCCCTTTTTTGGTTACATTTTACATTTTTGGCACCGTGGGACAAGGAGTGGGGGTAGGTACGGGGCGACAAATACTCTGTGTGCCTACCGCCCGCGAGCAGAACGGTATACAGAATCAGTAGTTAACTAGTACTCGGAAAGGACGCATTGAGGGTGACAAATATCCCCCACACCGGCAAACTTTATCCTGCTGAATTATTACCGCCGGTGTGCGAGGTCGCTGCCTTTGAATTTTCCTCTTGCGATGCAAGCTTTAAATGACGTGATCAACAATACATAATCAATTAACTACTGCAGCGCTACTCTTTGTTTGTCTGGTGAAGCTAACTGTTTGCGACTCTGCATACTTGAAGATTGTATGTGAACTGGTTCGTGTGAGTGTTAAATAAAAGTAAAGAGTAACTAATACAANCTTGAAGATTGTATGTGAACTGGTTCGTGTGAGTGTTAAATAAAAGTAAAGAGTAACTAATACAAGACTTGAATTAAATTTTTTTTTATTTGACGCCTTTCATGTTTCACGTCTCTACCGATTGAGTGAACCGAGCTGTAATTTCCAGTCGCCACTTCTGGCGGCTGCCACGTTAAAAACATGGCGGCCCAGACGTGGGGCCACGTTACAGGGTATGCTGTAAGTAGAGAAATTTCTTTGTTAAAAGCCTTGCAATTCACACGTGAACTCAGCAATAGTGAAAACTCTAAAGCCAGAAAGAACCTGATACAAAGATGATGGCGAGAAATGGTTTATCCAATAAATGCCATCATACAATCTTGCAGTTGTAATGTGGCACGCGCACATACTGCATCATTACACAGTGTTTACAGGCAGCCAATGAAGAGACAATGATTGCCTTTTAAGTGTATGCAATTTAGTTGTATAAAAACTATTGTTCAAATAGGAAAAGCAGACGAAACACCTGTGTAAGTCGAGATGCTGGCAAACACCAAAAGTGTAAAAAAAAAGTGCATATTTTAACTGGTGGAGTGAAGATATACAGTGCAGAGTAATGTTGACAGTTATTTGATTTTTAAAAAATTGCCACTTATAAGGAACCAGGTCATAAGCCCTTAAATGATTGTAGAAGCAGCAATGTAAATAACTATGATAGGGTGCATTGTTTATATTAGAGTCGCCAACAGAAGGGAAACTTGAGATGTCTGGGTGTTGAAAGATGATAGGAACCCACTAGACAAGAGTCAAAGATGGGATTCAGCATTGGTTACTTTCATTCTCATCTGGCAGCCAATCTCGGGCCAGCTGCAGTGACCCCCACAAGCTGAGTTGTCAACTGAGCTCTCCAGAATGTGATTCGTGGCCAAGGCGAACTCGTGCTCGAGACTCAGACTTAGTGTATTCAACAGAATGTGCACACAACTGGGCAATCACCTCTTGCACAGGGATTGCAGTCAGCCAAACTGTGCGTGCCCTGCACTTAGAGAACAGCCACGACTGCCTTCGACTCGGCGTGCTGACGAGTGCCGCTGAATAGTAACACCATGAGAATGTGCATCAAGTCATGTGCAACAACACTTTATGATTTGGTATGGCTGAAAGTGACGAGAGATTGGGCCAGATGAGCACGCACAGTGATGCAGTCAAGGTACACATCGACAGTTCTCTGCTCAGCTCTTCACCGAGATCTTGGAGTCGGCCAGCGAGATAGGTTGTCCACTCGTCTCACGTAACTCTGCGAATTCTCATGCAAAGTCCAGATCTTTCCAGTCTTCTGGTCTGTTTGTAACTTCATTACCTTGGTTTGTGTTAAACTTTACCTGTAACTAGAGGAGAGACATGTCAAGTGAAATCCTGCAGAGACGGGATTCTGCTATCCCAGTAGGAAAGGAGATTCAGGTACCAGGTATTGCAATCAGAAGTGGACTGCAGTAAATGGTCAGGCGTGTGAAATGCTCTGCAAGTAGCACTTCCGTTGTTATCGTGATCTGAACTTCAGGGAGCCAGAAAAGGCCTAGATATGCAACTCTCGTTGTTTAAAGTTATATGGTGAAGAATGTTAATCAAAATAACAATTGTTGTAGCTAAACTAATATTGGGTTAGCATTACTGTAAATAAGGTGTAGCTTGATAATAATGTAGAAAAGTAATNTTGTTGTAGCTAAACTAATATTGGGTTAGCATTACTGTAAATAAGGTGTAGCTTGATAATAATGTAGAAAAGTAATTTAGCCCTGTTAAACAGTTTTTGTAGAGATATTTGATACTTATGATAAACATTTGTTGTATGATCAAACGGATGAAATGCTTTGTTGGGAAGTGATTATAAAGTCAGTGCTATGATTGTAGTGATAAATGTGATTTAGAAAAACTCTAGTTTTCATCAAGAACAACACGAATAGTGCCCGTGAAGTGCCTTATGCCAGCTGTTGTCCAGGATGTAACAGGCTATTCAGAGTGAAGCTAGTTGGTTCGGGTGGCCAACAAGACAGGAAACACCAAGTTGGAGGTGACTTTAGCTGTAGAAAACTTTTTTAAACATAATACTCTATAAATACTACACCAAGTGAAGAGCGAAGAGATTTGGGTGGCTCTCAACATCGAGGTCTCGAGAGCTGATGAGGGTGAAGTGAGGTGAGTACGGAGCAACACCAGAACGCAAGGGCGGGATAAACTGGAGATTCCCCTGGGAAAACCTGCCACCAGCGGTATCGCCCAGCACGACTCCCACATGCGAANACCCTGTTCACCCAGGTGGAAGGCGAGCAGTCTAACCACTGCACCATCGCGACCCCACATACCACACCAAGGCAGCAACGAAGTTGTTGTAAGGAAGACACTGCATTTGATCCGGTTAGGAACTCTGGGAAATAATCACAGCTCAATAAGTACAGCTTCTCGATCTTAGTGCTCACCGATACTACGTGGGTCGGCATGCACTATGTATGGATCAATGCTATACCAAAGAGAATGCTTTCATTGAAACATCACAACCGTCNTTGTTGTAGCTAAACTAATATTGGGTTAGCATTACTGTAAATAAGGTGTAGCTTGATAATAATGTAGAAAAGTAACTTAGCCCTGTTAAACAGTTTTTGTAGAGATATTTGATACTTATTATAAACATTTGTTGTATGATCAAATGGATGAAATGCTTTGTTGGGAAGTGATTATAAAGTCAGTGCTATGATTGTAGTGATAAATGTGATTTAGAAAAACTCTAGTTTTCATCAAGAGCAACACGAATAGTGCCCGTGAAGTGCCATGTGCCAGCTGTTGTCCAGGATGTAACAGGCTATTCAGAGTGATGCTAGTTGGTTAGAGAGGCCAACAAGACAGGAGACACCAAGTTGGCGGTGACTTTAGCTGTAGAAAACTTTTTTAAACATAATACTCTATAAATACTACACCAAGTGGAGAGAGCTGACGAGGGTGAAGTGAGGTGAGTACGGAGCAACACCAGAACGCAAGGGCGGGATAAACTGGAGATTCCCCTGGGAAAACCTGCCACCAGCGGTATCGCCCAGCACGACTCCCACATGCGAAGATCCGGGAGCCACCGTGCCGGGAGGAAGGAATTGAACCCTGTTCACCCAGGTGGACGGCAAGCAGTCTGACCACTGCACCATCGCGACCCCACATACCACACCAAGGCAGCGACGAAGTTGTTGTAAGGAAGACACTGCATTTGATCCGGTTAGGAACTCTGGGAAATAATCACAGCTCAAAAAGTACAGCTTCTCGATCTTAGTGCTCACCAATACTACGTGGGTCGGCGTGCACTATGTATGCATCAATGCTATACCAAAGAGAATGCTTTCATTGAAACATCACAACCGTCCTCAGGTGCAGCTCGGGGCGACAGTCCCCTCATCCCAGACTGACTGGCGGCAGCTGTCTACTGTGCGTTCGAGCTGCACGAAAAGGGTCCTTTATTACATCTAGGGATATCCAAAGGCAGTAAACAACTGGGATGCCGGAAAGACTGAAAAGTTGGGGGAGCAAAAGCGAATTCAGATTAGGTTAATTAATAACTAACATGATAATAGAAAGCGTGCTTTTATTTACTTAAATACTTATATGGCTAGTATCAGCTTGTTCTTTACGTGGTGGTTGAAGGAGTTGTGTTTCTCTCTTTCTGTTTAGAAATGTTAGCATTATGAACTGTTAACAAATGGCATCATCTTCAAGATGAAAACAAAGACAGATGTCATATATAACTCAACTTTATTGGCTGTTTATGACAAAGTGAGCACTTTTGAAATCAACCTTCGACAAATATCACTGCTCATTAGTTACATATCACACACGCTGGCTTGCCGGCTCCCAAAAGTAAACTGTCAGCAATATACTTTGTAATGTTCCGTTGTGGGAACTTTCACACTATAATTATTTATAATGCCGCACAGTTTGGCGCCATATTGTAAAGTCCCGTCTTTACTGTTACAAGCGTATATTTAATAATATAGCNACAATTTTCATTGTTTAATAGTATCTAAGCCTAATCGTCTAAAAATTACTCTAAAATGGGGGCAATAGTTTTTTATGTTCAAAAACTTAATTAATAGTGTTAAAAATCATAAAACATTTAATTAGTAGAATGTTTTCCAGCAGGTGCATGTATGTCAGGAAATAAATTCCAATAATATGATTTCACTATGAAATTTTAGAAAATACATTTCAGCAGTGTATTATTCTAAGTCGTATCATTCATTGTCCATAGTGTGCAGATATGGTGAGACAGTCATCTCAATCAACACATCTGCATATCATTTTAAAAAAATGCCATTATTAAGACATCTTATGATCCTGTCTTCGACTTAATGTGGTCTAACATTGAGAATAGTCTTTCCCCTTCTGCTGATGTGATGGATATAGAGAGGTAGAAATGAAAACCATCTTCACAATAGACGACTTGGCCTGGAGCATTCACACACCGATTCATAGGTATAATGTATTCACGGTAACTTCAAGATTTTCTGAAGCCCTGCTAAAGATCTACTTTCCAGCCCATTTCGTATCCTTCTGCCAAAGGGTAAACAAACATTGCCATGTGGCAGTCACATGGCAATGTTTACATTCCACTGTTTGTGAGTACATGTGTTCGTACATGCACGTACCCATCATAAAAGTAATGTAT
>NQII01009048.1:60228-86860 GCA_002778355.1 Clitarchus hookeri
GAGAGAGGGAGCGGGGGAGAGAGAGAGGGATCTGGCACTACACCATTCCTCCTACAAATGTTTGCACCTCAACTCTTGCGGATATACGGCAATTTTTTCTACGTCGTAGAGGTTTAGCTCCGGCCGACATGTACGCAGTTACTCTTGACTGCTCAGATCAGACGGAACAATTACCATTTGCACTTCACTAATATGGTAATTCTACTTCGCTAAATTCGTGATTCGATCTTCGTAATGCACGTCTTCAGTTCTGCAACCAGCCCACAGCCTTCCTGCATACAAAGACTTACTGCTCAATTACTACTAATGTTCTGGCCATTATTCTTTGTATGATAATCATATGCTCTCTCCGCCCTATACACAATGCTTAGCGTGCAGATGGCTGGAGCAGTGTGCTAGCATTTCCACTGTTACGTATGTGTATGTGGCGTGCTCCAAAGGCGCACATCAGGGTGAATGGTTTTCCAAGGGGTGTTCCACATCATTCCTTTCAACAGTCATATGGCAGAATAAAATCAGACACAGTCTTATCTTCACCATGTGGTTGTGCACACAATCAAGACCTGGCATCGAAGCACTTAAACTTTGTAGTGCATTAAAAATAGCCAGGTTCTCAGTGAGAAGGCTTCCAGCAGTTATACCAAGTAACTACCAACACACCCCGCGCGGTGCATGCTGAGTAAATACCAAACACCTGTCGGTAACTGCGAGCTAGCTCGTAAAAATCCCAAGAAAATGTTCGTAACATCACTCGGAGGAAGGACACGAGTTGGCCGGGGAAACAAACAAAGCAGGACTTTTAAAGAAACTCACTCAACAGTGTAACAACTACAGCCTGGTTTCAAATTCACAGTACAAACAAAACTGGTGTAAAGACCTACCTCACAAGACATTTGTTCTAGTAATCTTCAGCTGTATTACCCAAAACAGATCAAGTCTGATTTCTTAAAAGCAGACTTAATAAAAAGCATGCAAAACATATTTCACACGTCATTTCTTAAACAACGTGAGTGATCAAGAGCACTTGTGCATTTTTGTGCGTGGTTGTCGTATATAGTCACAACAGCAGAATGGAAGTTTATTTATTAATTCTACTTAATTTATTTTTCAATCTGTGTCAGTGTTTGTACCGCTATTTTCAATCAGGGCCGACAATGTCTGTCCAACTTCAAACTTGGATTGTTTCCATTCTTTAGGAATGAAGTTGTTAAAATTTTAACTGATCAATAAAAATTTATTTCAAACCAGGATAAAAGCTTGATACAACATACAAAACAAAGTGTCTTCACAGTAGAATATTATGTGATGTGTAGTGCTCAAGTACACTACCGTCTGAACAATCCATCTCGTGACGACAGAAACTCCAATTAACTTCAACTCTAAACTACTTACATTCTTAGAGAATAAACAGGAATATAGCTGTACATTTTCAAATGTGTGCAGTAAGAATTGTACCTTGTGCTGCTTCGAGGGTTATGCATGCATGCAGCAGTTCTCCACATTGAAGCGCGTGAAACACGTGAACTGTAAGGTGACTTGTACACTCGCTACTCGCCTCATTGCCTCTACATGCAGGCACTCTACTGGCATGCAGGCTTTCCATCTGCAACTAGCCTCCGAGTGGTAAACCCTTATACTTTTACAGCATGCCAATCGATCAAGGTATGATGTGTGTCTGAAGACAACTTTCAAGTTTCCATTAGCAGCTAGAATTTCTTCTCAAAACACCTGCTCCCGCCTTTTTCACGTGGAAAAAAAATAATCCTTGGGAGTTAAAATGGTAACTTGAAATTTGTCTTTGGGCACAAATTGTTTCTGAAATGATTATCATGTTTAAGATACCACTGTAAAATATGCAACCATTTTTAAATCATGTTTTATGTCACTAAGCTCTGCCACACACTTCATACACAGTACAGGTGGAGCTCCTAATATACGCTAACTTAAGTTCCAGATCTGAAACATTTTCTAGATAAAAAAAATTACATGTCATACTACACATTATTCTTTTCAAAAGAAGTATCGCATTACTTGAGACGAGCGAGAGTAGAGAAAAAATAGTTGGTGACTCCCACATCAGACAGTACAGTTCTCTGTTTTCTCTGCCCACAAATAACCACCCTGTTAGCTCACAGCTACACATGCAACTGATTAAGTCAGCAAGTTGTCACTCACTTGAGTGACTGCATTTTATGACTTACCACATGCTCTCGTGGGATGAAAGTTTTGGAGTACGATGAGAGAGTCAGAGGAAGACGTATTTCAAAAATGTTTAAAAAATATATAGAGCTTGGAAAAATTATAACCCAAGTAATAAACAAAATCAATGAAAGATACTTTGACACATATTATAGGAACAAACATTTTTTTTAATTTTTTTAACTGCACAAACTTAACAAAACATGACATTTCACATTACAAGACTTTTCCTTGTGTAGAGGCGGACAGGAAGATGCCCTTGTTAAGTGACAATAACACATCAGAAATATTAACACAAAAAGGTGTCGCAAGCTGCCAAACAAGGCTGTATGTGTAAAGGTTGTATAAAAAAATTATAAAAGTCAATATACTTACATTTTTTACAGGTAAACCTAAAACACTGTATTACTTCAAGCATAAATTAATTTAAATTTAAATTTGGATTCCTTTTCCAGTTTGATTTTGTGGGATAACAAAACTATCCAAACCAATTACAAGGGTGATTTTCAATATTTCACAAATATTCAGAATTTTTCTTGAGAACTACAGATGACGAAAAAAACAATGCTCATAAAATATATATACACACAAAAATTTGAACTGACTGTAATTTATGGTTTCATGTAAACAATCAATGAGAAATACTCAGCTTCCACAATGACAACCATTTCAACAATTGGCTGAGAGAATGCAAATACCAATACCAAAGAACAGGAAAGATACATTTAGCAAAACGGTGGGCGACGTGTAATCAACATCACAACTGCGAACAACTACAGTATTTCCATGTAAGAGTTTGATGTTGTACACTACTGCCGTGACGCATACCTTCTAAAACACAGAGCACAAGGCAGCCTGTGGCCGACGGTTTGCAATGACAACGTCTATTCCTACAGAACTGGTTGGTGACGACAAACCACTGGCTTGGCACTGCAGAAGCCACCGACGTCACATTGTACAGTGGAACACACGAGATGCAAGCTTTATCACTAGAAACACGTACGAGATAGAAAACACGACAGAAAGGGAATGGCTAGCTCCCTGCGATACAGCGGAAGAGAAGCACACCGAACTGTCGCTAGCTGTCGGTACAGCCTCCACTACACACCTCACTGGAAGACATCGCGTGGTGCAAGATAACTGGCAGCTTGCTTGTGTAAGTTTGAACAATGACACCACAAGTTACAAGTACGTACACAGTTGTTTGTCAGGTACATCAAGGATCATGTTGTTGCACACCAGCACCCCCCCTCCCTATACCTGTTCATACTGGGGTGTCAATTGTGGCACATCAAAGAGGCTACAAGCAGTACACGTGGATGTTTAGATACAATAACTGCTTCTTGTGTCACACGTGCCCCATCAGACACACGGGGACCGCCGTGATCAACTGCCTGACGCACGGTACAGCAGGATTGTTGGGGTGTGAGAAACTGGGCTACCCTACAACCACTTCTCTCATCAGCCAGTGACGCAACAGAGATGTTCGACAGACAAGGTGCTGTCCTTCCCCCAGTACTGCGTCAGAAGGATGACTGTCTGCCCCACGTCGCACAAGTTGTTCAAGCAGACTGTCTGGTGAAGCACACGACCACTCCTCTCACCAGTATCTGCACCACCCCAGTCAACATGCTGCACATCGCTAGCGCCAACCTCACACAAGCTACCCCCCCTCCACTGACTGCTACAATGTGTAGATGCTCTTGTGTGCGCATGTGAGTGTGTAGGTGTGGTTGCATCTCTCACCACTGATTTTCACAACTAAACATTCTCGTACAGCTCTGAAAATGTAATGAATTATACCATGTTCTATGAGTAATCTATGTAAAGGTAGTTCACAGTTAGTTGAGCACTTTTAGTGAGTTCAACCTTAGAAAAACGCCACTGTCGCAACCTGCACATACTGTTAACGGACTGACTGGCATGCGTCTGGTAAAGTTGCTGATGATGACGGGAAAGTAGTTTTATGTTTTAACACTGAATTAAAAGTGTCAGGTGAACATTTGTGAATACTTAAATTGTTTCTTTCTGTTAACATATATATATATATATGTATGAGAATTATAAAATTTATAAAATATTTATTTTATAATGATTTATCGGTTTCATTTGATGGAAGCATGAATAAGTGATTAGGCTCATGACAATGTTAATCATACATTGGAGAGCCAAAAAACTGGCATAGGCGTGCGCATGCAAATAACAGAGGTATGGAACCAATCAGAGTAACGCAATGCGGTCGGCAGCTAGATCGGTTACTGCTGCTACAATGGCAGGTTATCAAGATTTAAGTGAGTTTGAACGTGGTGTTATAGTCGGCGCACGAGAGATGGGACATAGCATCTCCGAGGTAGCGATAACATTTGGATGTTCGCGTACTACCATTTCACGAGTGTACCGTGAATATCGGGAATCCGGTAAAACATCACATCTTCGACATCGCTGCGGCCGGAAAAAAATCGTGAATGAACGGGACAAACGACGACTGACGAGACTCATTAAACGTGACAAGACGTGCAACCCTTTCTCAAATTGGTGCAGATTGGATTTGTGAACTGTCCTGCAGGATTCATAGTGTGAATTGCTTCCTACATACCTTCAGACATTAGTCGAGTCCACGCCACATCGTCTTTCAGCACTTCTGTGTGCTCGCGGGGCCCTACACGATATTAGGCAGGTGTACCAGTTTTTTGGCTCTTCAGTGTACACATCCCGGAAGGAAACACATTTTCCATGCAAGTAGATACTAAGCAGAGCTTTCAAAAGTGCTCAGTTTACAGTGAACTGCCTACAGTAAAATTTCTTGGCTTGGGCATTTCAGGCGGTTATGCAATTTTTACTGATATCATGGTGTTAGCAATTAACAGAGACAATTGTGAAGGCAATAACTCAACACAAAAATGTCACACTAAAAACAGTTATTACTATTAGAAAACAACTCCCATGGATGCCTCTGCACAGGTAACATACAACATAAGTAACCTCAGGTTAACAGACACCAATATAAGCATACAGTGAACTCTTGATATCTTGGACTAAATGGAGGAAGAAGCTGTTTGAGATAGGACGTGTCTACGTCAGCCAAGGGTGATGGGAGTAGAGAGGTAATGATGTGATTGGAAAGATGTGGTTTGTGCAAGTGGGAGCCGTGGCAAAGCAGCAAATGAAGTATGGTACAATAAGTTCCACTCAACTGTAATGTGAAGCCATTTCACGAATGGGGGTCGTGGTGGTGTAGTGGTTAGACTGCTCGCCTCCCACCTAGGCGAATCCCAGATTTTCGCATGTGGGAATTGTGCTGGACGATGCAACTGGTCAGCGAGTTTTCTCGGGGATCTCCATTTCCCCCGCCCTTTCATTCCGGCGCTGCTCCATACTCGCCTCGCTTCACCCTCATCGGCTCGAGACCTGGATGTCAAGAGCCGCCCAAATCTCATCACTCTTCAACTGCAGCTATACACCATACACCGGCGTCACACTTGACCTATGCCGGATGCACCCTCTGGGTACAGCCTCCCTCAGACTTGTACAATAAGACAATTCCTACAGGAAGATGTTACCATGCAGAGCAATGCAGACAGCACTGAAACGTTTACTTCCGTGACAAGCGCTGCCTAGCGGCNTCTAGCGTGGGGGAAGAAGGGAAGAAGCAGTGAGGAGGTAGATAGCCTGCCTTCCGACATATAACAGCATACGGCATGTCAGATATTTTACTGCCGGGGGTTATCCAAACTACTTTGTGATGAGCAAATGCAATAAATAATTATAAAAAGTTACAAAATTTACTTTTTTTTAACAAGCAAAATGAGTTTCTTAAGCACCATGGGTAGCTTTCATGTGGCTCACTCGCAATAAATATTTTTTTTTTTGTTTCACCAAAATTTTGTTAAAGTTATTCCGAGTCTGGGATACGCAAGTCCAAGATATCAAGAGTGCAGTAAGTCCTTGATTAATGCAGATTTGTTTAGCAAACCTTATAATTTGTTTATTTTAAACTGTACAGCAGACATAAAACTTGCTTTAACAGACATATAGTATCCACATCGCTGCTTCCAGCAGGCAGGGAATCACACTCCTGGGTGGCCGCTGCCAAGCGATGCATTGTGCAAACATGTGCGTCATTGTTAGTCTCCCACTCATCTGGCAACGTGCTAATCACCTGTCACAGCACTCGCACATCCATTACAAAACTACAACAAATATTTTTTTTTGACAATTAGAAGGAAATTAAATTCCAAGCAATTTGGTAAGAAACCAATTTCCTTTTATCGTGGTGCATAATCAGTTATATATCAGGTATCAGATTTGGTGAACTGTTAAAGTTTGCATTTAGTTCATTTTGGTGTGTTAAAGTTTATTTACATTGTTCATTACTTTTTAAGTTCACCACTTGTTACATTGCATAGTAGTAATATATGTAACAGACTGGACCTGCTGCGAAGAAAAGCATGTAATCAGTTTCTCTCACCACAAAAATGGAAGTCGTATGATGCTACGAGTAAGGTCATGTTATGGTTTCCTGATTTTTGTAGTAAAAAATGGCTTGTATGATTCGTATTTTCCTTGCGCATCTGTGCGTAAATTGTACATGGCAGACAGACTGCCCTTGTGACTTGGAACGTGAAAATTGCAGTGATGTGAAAAATGGCTGCAAAAAATAAATTACAGAGCAAACATTTTTAAAGTTAAAGAATTAAAATTGGAATAATTTAATGCAAAAAAAGTTATTCACAGATATGTTTGAAACCATCTGAGATACAGAAAATTCTGATATTTAATTCTGTAATTCTATAATTTAATTGCTGGCAATTGTCATTTTGTATATTTTTTCTACACTGCACTATTTTTGAGATATTTTACAAAATGTAGGCGTTTCTACATGACCGAGGAACCTAACGTTAACCACGAACATTGTTTCTTATGGGGGAAATGTGACTTAATCAATGTTTTGAATAACAAACACTTTCCAGGAATCTAACCTATCCATTAAACAAGGACTTAACTGTACTCTGCAGTCACATTATACCTCTGGAGAAAACCATGTTTTCATCTATTTTTCTTTTTTGACTTTTGGCTTTTCTTATGAGCAGACAGACTAGAAACAGTCAGTACGTCTGACGAGGACACATCTTTACCGTCACTTTCGGAAACCGTTACTTTGAGATCGTTACTTGAAGAATGCTGAGTTTTGCTCTTGCACACATTTCTTGAAACACTTCCAAGTGCACTATTTTTAACACAGTTACTTTCAGAACCAATATCACGACCACAACGGAACAAAGTGCCCACGCTTAAAGAAGGTTCTTCTGAATTTGATTCACAGCCAGTCAGGTTCACTTCTTCACCACCTAAAATTACCAAACATTCTTCCGAAGCTTTTCCCGGCGACGGGAATCCGACCGTAACGTCATTAGAACTAGAACTACGAACAACAGATTCAGTGTCTGGCAATCCTGCCCTTTCTTTTATTTTCAAATTCGCAGGCAAACTACAAATGGTAGTTGCCAAGACCGAACTGTACTTTTTATCCATTTCCAGGTTTCCTTGCTCGCTCTTACTAGCATGCGACGTATCCTGACCTGCATCTTCCGAGGTTCTTGCGTCTCGGTGGCTTTCACGCAGGGTTTTGTTCGCATCTTCCGCGACAGTAAACACATCTTTGTACGTTTCTTGTGAGCCGGGGCTTATTTCCACCGATGGACCTGGCTCCTGTACACCAAGCCTGCAGTTGAAATCTACTTTATTTTTACAAAACGATTGAAAACTTACTGGTTTCTTAATAGCCTTCACATCTTCGACACAGGATTCATCACTTGATTTCTCAGCATATTTTATTTTTGCAGACTCAATGCTCAAGTTCCTACCATGCTTCTCTGAGCATGTTTCCGTACGTTTGATTTTCCCATCATTTTTCTTGTTCTTTTTTAATTTGCTATTATCAACTTTTGTTTCTTCTTTTGTGCGCACATCACAGTGCCTTGTGCTAGCTTCCTTTTCAACACCGTTACTTGCAGTTGCGTCATTCTGTCTCCTACTTTTCCTTGTCTCCTCCTGCTGCAACTCTCCCAGGGCAGCAAACTGTTGAACACCAAACACATCCCTGCAGCCATCGCTGACGCCTTCCGCTCTTCCCACAGCCCGCTGTTGCGCAGCTGGCTCCTGTGCCAGCGACGAGTCCGTCTCGGCCACGTCAGCTCCCTCCCTGGCAGAGCGGCCGCGCTTGTTCACGCCAACCGATGGAGAACTACACACCTCCCTCTGTGCGAAGTGTTTCTCATTTCTGTAAGGAGTTTCAAACTTCCCAGAACTGCCAACTGCAGACGTACGCTGCTGCTTCTTCTGGGCTGGCCGCACCGCACCACCGTCCACGACAACAGCAGCAGCAGGCAAGTTCTGATCTAGCTTGACGCACTCTGGGCTCGCACGTTCTTCACGTGCGTGCAACGACACCAGCTCCTCGCCTGCGAGGACGCGCTTACTTCTGCCCACTACACCTTCCTGACGAGCAGCGTCGGTGCTGCCGCATCCAGGCGAAGTAGAGGACGAGTTGGAAGTCGCATGGTCTGAGACGCCGGAGAGAGAAGGAACGCTTTCTCGTGTGCCCTGCGCGGTGCTGCAGTCCTCGTCATCGGACTGCAACACAGTTACGACCGTCCCCACGGGGTTCACCACCTTCTCGACGGGACTCCAACTCCGCTTCGCTAGTCGGTCACCTCTCAATTTCAAAACCGCTCTCCACCCTTAAAAAAAAAAGAAAAAGCCAGAGGCAGGTACTTTTATGCCACAAGACTGAATGTGTTAATGGTATTAGTTAGGTTCCCATCAAATTATCATGCAAAAAACAATACACCAAAAAAAAAATCAAATTTTTAGTATATTTTAGAAGTAAAACTTTGCATGAATTTTATTACATGCTGTGATACGAACCTCTTGTAAGGATGAACAGTCCTGACTCTGGCTAAATCTTTTTTTTTTGTAAATACTTGTGAAATGTAAAAATAAGACAATTTAAGAACAAATAAGTGGTGATGCAAAAATAAGAGGAAAGAATCCTGGAATAAAATTATTTGTTAGCAACTGATAATTGTTTACTAAATATTTAAAAAATTAGGTAAAAAAATATTAAGTAAAACGAGTAACTCCCGCTGTTACTGTACAAACCTCTGTTACCAAGCAACCAACGTTCCTCCTGTTATGGGCACAAAACCAAGACAAAACTCGTCTGTTGTCTGAACCGCATGCAAGACGTGTCAATACTACAACCAACAGCAAATTACTCAAGCCTCTAACACGTTACAACATCTAGCAACAAATACTAACAGAATGACATTACACGATTCTGTGAGAACATACTGAAACATTCAAAATAAAAATGGGCACCAACAAGTTATTTTCAAAGAAAAAGTAAGTACTGTGACACCGAGCAATATAAAGGTTTTTACATGCTGAAAGTGGTAAATAAAAATTTACTATATCTATAACTGACAAACTAAATGGCTTCCATAACACAGTTTTGTCATCTGTATAATTAACAGTTTATTACTGGTGGATTTCTTTTGAACACAGCGAGCATGGGGACTTGCAACATCAAAACAATTACTTTGTGTTTAAATACTTCAGCATCAGGCATTGAAACTACACAAACATTTTCTGTAAAATTCAATAATACAACTTTGATTTAGTTTTTGAGCAATAACAAAGGGGGTTCAAGTGTTTCTGTGCACTGGAGGACTGTAAAAATTTTTCTGTGGTGGATAATTTACAATCAACACTTTTTATCCTNTCAAGTGTTTCTGTGCACTGGAGGACTGTAAAAATTTTTCTGTGGTGGATAATTTACAATCAACACTTTTTATCCTACTTTCCAAATGAAAGAAAGGCTTATCAGATCACTTTCCTGTCTGCGTGCCCCTAAAACTTTTGAATGTATGAACCGAATTTCACCAAACTCTGTTCACATATAGAGCTTGGTAAGGACATTCTTCTTTCATAGTTATAGACAATAACAGGTACTTACTTTCAAAATGATGGCCATAAAAAATTTTGGTCGCTATGTCATATCTTTGGAACCATTAAAGCATTGAATTTAGAGATGGATATTGTTGCTGGTCTNTCAAGTGTTTCTGTGCACTGGAGGACTGTAAAAATTTTTCTGTGGTGGATAATTTACAATCAACACTTTTTATCCCACTTTCCAAATGAAAGAAAGGCTTATCAGATCACTTTCCTGTCTGCGTGTCCCTAAAACTTTTGAATGTATGAACCGAATTTCACCAAACTCGGTTCACATATAGAGTTTAGTAAGGACATTCTTCTTTCATAGTTATAGACAATAACAGGTACTTACTTTCAAAATGATGGCCATTAAAAATTTTGGTCGCTATGTCATATCTTTGGAACCATTAAAGCATTGAATTTAGAGATGGATATTGTTGCTGGTCTNAAAAATTTTGGTCGCTATGTCATATCTTTGGAACCATTAAAGCATTGAATTTAGAGATGGATATTGTTGCTGGTCTGCCATTTTGGAAGATAGCACCACATTAAAAAACATTTTAATTTATATTTCAAAAACTACCACACCTATTCTTACCAAATTTCACATGCAAGTAATGCTAAGGTGGGCCATGTAAACATGAGTGACTTGCATTGATTATGAAAGTATTTTCAAAATGGCTGCCATACAAATATTTTAGGTTTATTTCTGCCAATTTTGATTAAACTTTGTAAGCTAAAAGTATATGTTACAAAATACATAAACCAAGAAAAAGCCATTTTGTCCACCATTTTGTAAGATAGCACCACATGAAAAAAAATNATGTTACAAAATACATAAACCAAGAAAAAGCCATTTTGTCCACCATTTTGTAAGATAGCACCACATGAAAAAAAATTGATGTCATATCTTTGGCAAGACCCAAAAGATTACTACGAAATTATTATGTTTTAAGTGAGCCAGACNAAAAAAAATTGATGTCATATCTTTGGCAAGACCCAAAAGATTACTACGAAATTATTATGTTTTAAGTGAGCCAGACACTTAATTTCAGAACAGTAGCTGTATAAATATTTTATTTTAGTATGCTATATCTACGAAACTATGTATTACTTAACTTTGTATACTGGCACTAAGAATGACAATCATCCAATGTACTAACACAAAAGCTGATTCAGAAGTCATGGCAACTATTTTTTATCTCCCAAAAATGACCCAACACAGGAAATGTACTATGTACAGTTGAAAGTGTACGACAAGAACGTTTTAAAGGTGACACTGACACCACATAGAGTATGGATTCAGGAATGTCCGGCAAGGAACAAAGACAAACATGGCTGCTTCAAATCACCGTTTAATTTATATATTCTCATACAAATTGTACACACTCATTTGAACGGGTACGTATAGTTTGTGTACGAGCTGTTTAACATCCTTCAAAGTAGTCTCCGAGGTTGTCCACGGTTTGTGGCCAGCGATGAGGCAGACATCGTCACAGCATTTCGACGAGAGGTGGCGCACATTGACATCTCATGCAGCCGATGGTATTTCCATTCTGCCTCATCGTTGGCAACGAACCGTGGACAACCTCGGAGACTACTTTGAAGGATGTTAAACAGCTTGTACAAATACCATACGTACCCATCAAATGAGTGTATACAGAATGTACAAGAATAAGTCAATTAAACTGCAATTCCAAGCAGTCAAGTTTGTCTCTGTTCCTTGCCAGACATTCCTGCATCCATACCCCATGTGGTGCCACCTTTAAAACTTAAATGTCGTACACTTTCAACTGTACATAGTACATTTCCTGTGTTGGGTCATTTTCGGGAGATAAAAAATAGTTGCCATGACTTCTGAATCAGCTCTCGTACATAACTTTTCGTCGTCTATTTACAAAGATCGCCATATGAAAAAAAATTGAGGCTTAATTCCATATCTGAGACAACTCAACCAATTCCCACCAAATGTTACAAGCAAGCAGAGTTCTGGCAGGGCGCGCACACTTACATGCTTCAGGTACAGGTGCTGAAGGCTTTTCTTTCTTATAAAAAAATAGCCTTTGCATACATCATTTAGAATAGAATGTTATATCTATTAAAAGAATTCAACAAACTTCAACCTAATTTTGTAAACTAACAGTATTCCTTAGAAGCATGAATCATGCACACAGAGATAGTCTTCGTCTGCTATTTTGTAAAATAGTGTCGGGTAAGAAAATGAAACATTCTGCCATTTCCGGAACCATTCAACTAATTTCCACCAGGTCTCGCACACCAGTAGCGTTACAGAAGGTCATGTAATCTTACATAATTTAAGTGTGACTAGACTCTGATTTTCAAAATGGTAACCACGTAAATTATTTAGATAAGTTTGTTATATCTATTAAAAGCATCGCATACAGAACCTCTTTCTTAGGCAATTTTATAGGAAGCACCAAATAAGAAAATAAAGTTTTTATGCCTTATCTTGGGAACCAATCAACCAATTTCCAATTCTTCACACAAAAGCAAACATGTGTTTTAAGCAGCTCAAACACTTATTTTCAAAATAATGACCCTGTAAATATCATTTAAAACACTAGACTGATTACATCCTAAGTTGATATTCCGATTTGTATCTTTGTAATGCAGTTGTTGAGAAATTTAGGCGGCTCTTAACAACTAAGTCTTGAGAGCTGTTGAGGGTGAAATGAGGTGAGAATGGAACAGTGCTGGAAAGCAAGGGAGGGAAACGGGAGATCCCAGAGAAAACCCACCGACCAGCGGCATTGTCTGGCATGCAACAGTCTAACCGCTCAGCCACCGCGGACCCCCACGATGCAGTCGATTGCACGCTAGCTTATAGCTTACAGTACGAGGTTTTCTGGGATCGAGTCCCAGGTAAGGCACGCGTGTATCTGTAACTGCCTCACTACTGTTGCATATGTTTTCGGTTCCATTCCTAATGATATGCTGTCACAGAGACGTCAAGTAATACATACTATCTAAGCTTTTAAGAACTTCTTAAAAAATTATTTGCACTCATGTTGAGGGAAGGTGGCTCATTAGGTATATCAGTAACTTCATGTTATTCCACGTGATTGATATTTCCCCAACAAATGTACTGAATAAGTTCAATTAGAAAGATAATACAGTATCTCAAAAATGGGTATGTTGAAACAATATTTTTTTTAGCTAATGAAGTCTTAATTTGTCAAGTTTTCTGTTGATTGAATGAGGGTGCACCAACTGGAACATAACAACTGCACAGAAGGCAATGTTAACATGGTGTCCACCGAAATCCCTGACTTTTCCCTGTTTCCCTGGCAGTATATTACCATTGACCATCTAGCAACCTTCCTGCCATAGTGACCTTATTTCTGTAAACCAAGAGGGGTCATTTTAAAAGTTCTACTGTTCCTCCATTTCTGGGGAATCTTTTAACCAGAACATGCTTACATTTTTAAACATTTATGTTCCATTAATAAACCTCTTGTTTTCTTTTGTAAGCAGTAAAACATCCGACTGATTGAACTGGCATTGATACCAAAGCTCACACTTGTCGAGCCTGTAAAATACTTTGAACCAGGCTCAAGTACTCGCACATCTAAGTGTCGCAGTGTAATAATAGTCAGTTATTTGAACAGCTAAGTCTGCTGGATGTTGTTCAAATACAAGTTTCCTTATATAAGCAATAGCTTACCCGGCCACGCGTTGCTGTGGCATAAAAGATTTTGGTTCTATTCATTTATGTGAAATTAATTGAAAGAAGTATATGTATTTTCAAAATATTTATTATTGAAGTACTTGTTTGTATACAATGTTTTTAGTTACCATCTTCCTAGCGTGTGAGTAAGTTGTGTGGTTTTCCTACTCTAGAACACGACACATACAATTGGCCGTGCGAAAAACATTCTGTTTGTAAATCTANGCGCTTATGAGTAAGTTGTGTGGTTTTCCTACTCTAGAACACGACACATACAATTGGCCGTGCGAAAAACATTCTGTTACCAAATCTAAATGTTTAAACAGACAGCTGTCAACAAAGGCGCTTCCTGACGCGAAAGCATGGTAAAAATGGAGCTTTTTGCAGATGTTAGTACCTTTGAAGGTAATACAGATAAAAAATAAAGGTGTACAAACACTCGTGGGAACAAAAGGACGGTTTATAAAAAAACAGAATGAAAATTGGTTGATTTTTTTGGGAGTTATACGCGTCCGAACAAACGGACACAACATTTATATATATTTTATATTATATATATAGATCATCACACACTCAGGGATGTAGTTACGTGGATAACTAGGGGTCAGGGGTCAGTTAAACCCTCTATCTGAAAATTCGCCATATCTACCCTCCTACTGTTTCGTATACTGTCTCTCTCCTGTTTTCACAAAACTGGAGAAAAAATATGTTCTGTGTGATTAGTAGTTGTTATGGGGGCCTTAGGGTGGTCCCAGTTGATGCTCCCAGCAGCTTGTCTGCCCTCCACGGCTGCTTTCTTCCCTTACAAGGATATAGCAAGTAATTTCATCATCCCCTGGCCAACGATCATCCCCTCCCAGTTTCAAGGCCATTAGCACCTGTAAGACAGGGAGAAGAGTCCCATACCCTTGCCGCCAGGGAAGCGAGATGGTCTCTAAGGCGCTACAAGGGAAAGATTTACAATCGCTAAGGGGTGTGAGAGTGGAAGGAGAATGTGAGGTTTGAGGATACCGAGTGAAATAGTGGAAAGGTGTGTGGGTAGAAAGATAAAATGTGGACGAAGGAGGATGGACGGGCAAACGAAGGAAGGGAACAAAAGAAGCCTTAAATCTAGAGCTGTGCTGAATCACAAAATTATTGCAAATGTACCGGTTCTGTAATGCAGTGAAACTTGTCCCTACAGCATTTTGCATCGTTTGGCCGCTCACTACTACACTATGTCAAGTACATCACTCCCTGCCCTGCATGTAGGTCTTCAAAACCACAATGCCGGGTGGTTGTGTTTTAATGTGGCAATATAAGTGTAATATTTGTGACACTTAGGTGTCCACGACTATTAGGCATGATCAGTTGACTACACTGTATTATTTAAATGAATGTGTTAACATTAGTGTGATTATGTCCGATAATCGTAAGAGGAATCAAAATATATATAACACGAGGGAGAGAGATAGAGATAGAGAGAGAGAGAAAAAGTAATGCTCCAGACAGTGGAAATACCATGTCACAAGAAACTGCTGAATTAAAAATGACATGTGAAAAGACCCCTAACATCAGAAAAGACATGCCATTCTTTTCCTTCCAAAGGGGATTGCCCAGTGTTTTCAGTTATTAATCTGTCTCATCAAACAGCTCTTCCAGAGTCCCATCTTCTCCATTAACGGGGAAGCAAGCAGTCACTTTCAGACGTGGATGGACGGATAACATAGCATGGCTTGTTTATGATAATACACTAAAGGAATGTATTGCTTGTTGTGTTAAGAATGTAACAAAACGCCGTTGGAGAGAGATAGGTGGACTAATGCTCCATGCACACATTTGCACCTGAGAGTGTTAGTCATGAAAACTGTGCTGCACATATTGATTCTATCAAACTTAAATTGCAGACCATGTGATCACATACAGCCGAGCATGTCTAAGGCAGATTTCATGAAAATGAAAACTCTTGCATGTTCATATTTTTTATGTAAGAAGAAATCCCTCACACTACCAACTTCGAGTCTCTTCTAGAGTTAGCATGTTTCCTTAGTATTCCCCTAAAAAATGCAATTCAAGTATATATCAAAAAATGCTAATTATTGCTGCAGAACATCCATTCAAGAAATGATTATTAGTTTGTCCACTGCGATTGAAAATCATATTTGGAACAAACAACTAAATGCACCATTTGTTTAACTGAAATTGACGAGACCACAGAATCAGCTGTTGAGCAGTTCGTTATTCGTGCACATTATATCGACAGTGATGGTTTACAGTATATACATTTTCTGAAGGTTATTGATATTCTTCACAGTGGTACAGAAAACTACCTCCAAATAACCTGTATCCCAGTAAAAAAAAATGCAAAAACAGATAGAACAACTATGTTCAGTAAGCATATGTGAGGCTGTTGGTGTTCACGTTCTGGTCAACAGGTTGAATCCGGCTGTATCCCAAGCTACCAAAAAAAAACTTTGTGACATTATGACACACTCTGTTTGAAGTGCTTGCCTCCGTGAATTACAGTGTCTGTTTCCTCAGGACCCACAAGGGAAAGTTACGCAGCTGAATCTCACATGGTGGCTGAGTTAAATATGTTGGTACCTTGGATAAGGGACATTTATCCTACAGTTATACTTAGTCTTGATAGAGAGAGCGAAGAAAGAAAAGATGCCCGGGCCCGGGGATTGCATTCATACGTATCTGAGTACAGTACTTAGTGATTTGTTGCTACACTGTTACGTATGTGTGCGTAACATACAGCGCATTATCAACATTCTTTCTAAACCATTCCCCACAAGAAAATGCTGACCATAGCATTGTTAAGTCATTTGTGGAATCTAAGGGTGGAAAATTTGAGGGCACAAACGAGCGTAAAAATGCAGCTTATTTGGAAATGTGCTCAAGTAAAAGTGTTTGAGTTTGTACCAAACCAATGAATTCAGTTTATTTTAAGAATGTGAAACTACAATATCTTGCCACACGCATTGAAAACATGCAAATCAGACTTACTGACGGCGACATTCTTACTTGCCTTTTAGTCTCTGACCATTCACATCTCCCAGCCCCCACATGACCATCATTTGAACACGTATGGAACACAAGTCATAAAAATTTGTCTGCGAGATACAAAACAGTGCCAAAATAAATGGTGTGAAATCAAGTACATAGTAGACAGTTGACAACCACATAAAAAAAGTGTACTGAACTGGTACACTTCTTGTGCAGCAGTACAACTGTTAGCAAATGTCTTCAAGCTGGCCGAGGTCTACTGCTGACTGAGCGAGAGCTTCCGCTCATATGAGAATTATAAGTGATGTAAGCAACAGACTGCAGGAGACAGCTCTTAATGCCCTACTCCACACTACACTGCAGGAGCCTGATCTTCAAGAATACCCACTTGGCACTGAAGTTCAGCAGTGGGCAGGATGGAACAACACAAGGATTCACTTGAAGTAGTAGTGAAAAGTCAATCATAATGACAGTGACGGTTGGGGTGCTTGAACACGTCACCTAACCTAAGGGGTTCTAGTGTGTTCGATTAGAGAACACTTGGCGTCGACCTTAATGACTGATGTGCAGGCTCACTCATCCTTGCCTTTGAATAGCCCTGCAAACAGTGTCGGCCGTGGGCACGGTATGTGGCTGTTTGCGTTGGCTAGAGCAATCTAAGCAGCTAGGATGTGAGCGGGTACTGGCTAACCTCCTGCAGGCTGGTATCGGGGTTGGCTGACAACAGGTATCTGCTGGTAGCGTTCTGGGCCTCGTCTGGGGGCTGGTTCTGGGGCTGCCTGACTCTAGGTGGCGGCAGCAGCTGGCGTCGACGGTCTGCGGGCGGCGTCTGCGATGCCCAAGCCCACGAGCAGTCTAAGGCGTAGACGGACTACAATGGGTGGCTCAAATAGCTGTTTGGGAGCGACCGTGGGGTGAGGTCCCTGCAGTCGGTGGGCAGCTTGTGCCTGATCCCGAGGGGAGGAGTAGCTGAAGGGTGACTGGGATGGATTGCTTGACAACTGATTGACTGTAGGAGCCGTAGTTGCCTTATTAGAGGGACTCTACCTTATGTATGCATCAAGTGCCTTTGCGCACTTGGCCCACAGTGTGGGCTGACTAACTTGTGGTGTTTGAAAACGTACATGCTGCCTGGTCAAGGTAGCCCGCAGTCCTATGCTAATATCGGAAATCAGGTTTAAAAGTCGCGGTCGCCTGCCTCTCCATCGAGGGATGGCGTACACCAGGTAGCAGAGAGGTAACAATTCACCCTATAATTACAACGCAGTGGTTAGACTCAAATGTATTTATTCTAAACAGAAAAAACACGGTGATCCATACTAACTCCTAGGATCTTGTGGTTCTCAAGCAACTGGCAGAAGTTATGTACAGAACAGGTGAAGGGGACCTGTTGTAAAAGATAAAAGCTAGAGCAACTAATTAAAGAAGCTGTGAGATCGGCTCTAACCCTATTGTCGACTAGTGTTGTCCTGAGGGGACTGAGGTAATCACTCCAAAGTGGAGTGTGTGTAAGTGCGGTTGAAGATCTCTTCTAAAGATAGCTGGATCTCGTAGAGATGAAGGGAGCAGAGGGTTCTAGTACGGTTGTGGTAGTGTGGTAGAGCGAGCTGCTGAGCGTTCTGGGAGGTCGCCCGACTTGCATACAGCTTGACGGCACTCTCCTTCGGCTTCCTTCGGTTCGGGCATCTTCGGTGGGGTTGGCTCCTCCCTTCGTGGACGGTACAGCCCGTGCTGCACTATCTTGGAAGGAACGCAGCGGCATAGTTTCTGTGTGTACGGGTGGCATCTGGCGCTCGCTTAGGG
The DNA here is from genome assembly GCA_002778355.1 of Clitarchus hookeri. Taxonomy (NCBI): domain Eukaryota; kingdom Metazoa; phylum Arthropoda; class Insecta; order Phasmatodea; family Phasmatidae; genus Clitarchus; species Clitarchus hookeri. Next base: position 78,905 of record NQII01009048.1, read on the forward strand.
GCAGGCTGGCTTCGCTCGGCTGACTAGGCAGGGGTGATCGACTGACATGCGTGTTTGGTACAACTGGCAATGCATGTTCGTCTGCTGTTCTCTTGGGCGTCCCAGGTTGGGAGCATGCCTTTCAGCTCTGGAAAATTGCTAGTTATGCGTCATGCATAAATTAAAAGGATTTTTATAGCTTAAATGTAATGTGACTACAATAGGACTTAAAATTTTGAAAAAAGTTTAATTTTAATGTTTTTGCTTTCACCAAATTTTTTGGTTCGAATAACCTGCACTCCAAATTTTCTAGCTACATGCCTGCACACAGAAATAACATGATGTCCAGCAAGACTGAAAACTGAAATTCCCATACATTTCCCACTGTTTTCTCAGAATTCCCATACACCAAAAAATTTATGCGAGTAACTATCAAATAGAATAAGTCATGTAGCTTAGCTGTGAATGTTTCTGTTGAATGAAAAACAGGTTCAATGATTCAGCAGCACAACGCGGCGCAACATGTCTCGACGCTGAAACACTTTCTCTAACAAGCAACACTTGGCCGGTGACGAGTCATCTCAGATCATGCCACCATAAGTTTTAGAGAGAATACATTAATAATGGTGAGGAGAGTGCATTTGTAGACAACGCCCACATCAAAACAGTATTTAAAATTAATAAAAAGCATGAACAATGCATAAACATTTTGCGAATAGATTCTCAACAACAAACTGTGTTTAAATTATTGAAGTTTACTTTCATTGCACAGGCAAATAAATGTAACAAGTGTTTTCCTCATATTACATACAGTATAGCCTGCTTTTTTTTGTTACAAAATTAAGTATTTAATGCTTTTCCTTCTCTTTCATTTTCCAATGCAAACAAAAGCAACATCTGTGACGTATTTATCACTGTCGGCCGGCGACAACCAGCCAGCCTCACTCTGCCTACAGCTCATCGCGCCGCATCGCATCGCGCTATTGTGAAAGCAACTAGTAACTCTCATAAGCCTGTCATTGCAAGTAGCATACACATAGAGATGGGCTCGTAAATACAAATCATTGTTACCAGAAATAAAATATTTAAGTTACGAAAATCATATCTGCTTAAAGTAACAGTATTTGAAAAAGACTTTCGCTCACAATTATGCAACATTTTTTTCTTCCTGCCATCCTGAAAACCAGCACTCGGGCAGAAAGTGTGGCACACCGGCAATGTAGTTTTCTATTGCACTACACTACACCCATGCCGTAGATTAGTGGTTCGCGAAACACCGTCAATTTTATACAATGTGAAAAAGGTTTACCATTTTACAGCATAAAATTATAACCACCATAAAAAAAAATTGGTGTCATAGAAAAAAAACTGTATTTTATTTCATTTAAAACACACAGAAATGCTACAGCCCTGACATAAAAACCAAAAATATGACCTCAAGTCGCAGTACACATAATACACTGAAGAGCCAAAAAAACTGGTACACCTGCCTAATATCGCGTAGAGCCCCCGCGAGCACGCAGAAGTGCCGCAAGACGACGTGGCATGGACTCGACTGATGTCTGAAGGTATGCAGGAGGCATTGAAATCTGCGCCAATTTGAGAAAGGGTTGCACGTCTGTCACGTTTAATGATTCTCGTCAGTCGTCGTTTGTCCCTTATTCCATAGTAACAGACACCTATACACTTTTAAGGGAAATTAAATATCATAAAAACCAAGAACAATACTTGCTGCACGTGTAAACTGGAAAATAATATGTAACGGCTGAGCACAGAATTTGAAGATGGGAGGTGTTCTGGCAAGGAGAAAGCTATACTAACGTTTCCTTCAGTTCCTGGATTAATTAACATCATTTCCTGGTAAAGCCCAGTTATAAAAAATATTCAAGGGACAACCAAATGGCATTAATTTTTGGAGGATAATTAAAACTGAGATTGGCACTGCGTGTTTATAATTTTTTTAAATGCTGTTAAGTTTTTTGCAACTCCCTGGGAGGGGTTTAACCCCAAAACCCCTCCCGTGCACACAGCCAAGGTTCAGACCTCGGAGCATGCCGTGCCATGCTCCGACTCACACTTCTGACTGTCCTCGGCCGGTGGGTTGGGGACTCTAAGAAAAAGGAGGAGGCAATGGCAGCGTGTACGAATGCCCAACCACTTGTTGGCTGGCAAGCACGTAATTTTTTTTTGTAAAATGCAAGGCTTCCAGGAAATTACCCCGTCAACATACGATAAGGCTGTCAAAGTTACAAATTACACGACATTAATCTGCTGCATAGGCTGCAAAATCTGCACAGTTCTCTTTTTTCTTATAAACTCACTGCGATGCCATTTTGGCATTCTGAGCAGCATATTACAAACTGTATATGTAAAAATTTGCAATACACAAATTTCTATTTCAAATATTTTCATTTTTAGTTTCCATTTATATTTTCTAGATGTGATATTATACTCACATAATAAATACATTTACATTTCTGTAGACTGCACTGTCTCTTAGACCAGGAACGTGGACACAGCTCTTTGTACCACAAGACACTTCCATCAGCCACAGCTCTCTTGCATTACCTATCAGTCAGCAAGTATTCATTTATTAAGGATTTATAGCAACACTGACCAAAGTGAACAAACTCTGCGACACACAGCTTAAAAAGGCAGTCAGCTTAACAACTAGTCTGCTACGCATACGAACTACAAGTGACAAGGGAGTGGCAAGCGAAGGAATCTGTGTGCCTACACGACCAGCGAGGTGTAGCGTGTAGCGGTGTGTCGCACAAAACATTTCCGACAGGGGAGGGAGCCTCGGGCAGCGGCAAGAAGAGCGAAGGGAGGTCCTACCTGTGTCGCGGGTCGGAACTCCGGGGCTCTCCAACATGGCGTCGGCCAGGTCCTCCTTCAGCTGCATCTCTCCGGGGCCGGCCGAGCCGTCCGAGTCTCCGTCCGGCCCGTACGCCTCCAGCAGGGTGGGCGACTGCTCGTAGCTACCTGCAAGCAAGCAGTACCGCTCTAGTCGCACTCCTGCTGCACCAGCACACAGGGAGCTGTGACAGGAAATATGACCCATCTCTAACGCGTGGTGACCTCTCCACTCCCTCTTCTGTCTCCTTCATCGATCTATCGGCGCCCAATGCGCTAAAAGAAAACCGTATTTTGTTCAATGTCCCCACAGTTAGGCCCGGATTACGATGAATTCACCTTTCACGTAATGAGTAACACATTCATGTAAGCCGGCTACACCTTGACTAATGTGTTCTTATTACGATCATTTCACGTAACGTTCACGTGATGGAAAAGCTTGTCAATGTCTAGTTAAGTGGAAAACATTAAGAAATATTTACCAATAAGGATGAAAGTGCAATATTACCAGAGCACACTTGCCATGTAACACACCACAGTCATCTTTGTGTGATAAATCTCGTACTTTATTGAGGCATTTAAACTGCCCAAGAACATTCACTAGTGTTTCAGTTTTACAAGATTTTTACATCACCCGCATACTTACAGCTTTTTCTGATTTGTAAATAACATTTTAATCAAATCCTTTTCAGTTCAATATTACTCCAACACAAATCCACCAACCTTACTACAAAATACTAGTAAATGTTTTATTATTGATGAAATAAACATACTCCTCACATAGAGTAGTAAAAATGATTTTACAAAGAAGTGGCAGAAACCTATTTGTTTTTGTTTTCTTGGCAATATGAAAATTACACAAATTTGCTTCCAATGCAGTTGTCTTTGTCCTCCACTATCACTAAATCACTGTGCATACAGGGCGGCAGGGTTTAAGTACGTCTTTTCCCACCCACTCAATGTTAGCATGGCAGTTTTGCAATTTGGTCAGTTTACAAAACAAATAAACCCTTTACTTTCAAACTCCTGGGCATGACCTCAAACGGTAACTATTTTTGGCATTCGTAACCAGTTTTGCGATGTAAGCAGCTGACTACAATCACCACCCCGTTCAATAGTCGCAAATGCCATATTATCTAGTTGTCAAGAAGTGTTTACAAATAACCGTGCGAATGTTTAGTGCATAATTATTACATTCGAATAAAAAAAAAAATTCATCTGTGCTATATCTAAGTACTATTTATTATTGTCACATCACCATAATTTTGGGTTAGAGATGTTGGTTTGTAAATAAAAATACACGTAGGCGTTATTCTGCCCGTGAATGAGCACCATAGCGATTTGGTTCAATATATATATCAAATCGTACATGCAACAATAATCTTTCGACCTTGCTACCAATCTATTTATGAATATTTCTCGTGACATAAAATTTTGTTACCTTTTTTGATAGTAAATAACATGATCACGATGCAAATAGTTTTGTTATCCACACTTATTGTTATCCACACTAAATGAGAGATAATAGTGTGTAACAAATGGAAAATTGCACAACTTAATGTTTGTAAGAGCTTCCATAGTAAAAGACGCTTGCACTGCGGTTTGAGATACACTTTCAGAAGCAATTTCGTAGATGTTTCGCGAATACAAGAACTGTTACAGGATTTTGTGAATAAACATAATTTCTCAGTATTTTGCACTATTTTGTAGTTTATGAAAATTTCTAGGCCCTAATGATTAGTAAGCTCAATATAAGTCCTAATTATTTATATTATTGGTTATTTACAGGCAAAATTTTGATATGGCTATTACAAATTTCACCTCAACACTACAAAGTGTTTTTCAAACATGTCTACATGAATGCATGCCAACATGATAAATGAAAAGAGCCAGCAAAGCAAAGCAAAAAAGCTAGACTCACTTGCAGATCCCGACTCGATGAGGACAGGTACAACGGGGCGAGCTCCACCACTGCCGAGCGGCATGTTGACGGGGTTGGAGCGAGCCGGGCGAGAACTGAGGCCCATACCCACTTCCACTGCATCCATCTCGAGCAGAGAGAGCGACGAGGAGCTGCCAACACAACACAGCGCTCAGATGCAGTCTGCCACAGGCTTCGCTGCCCCTAGCCACCACACATCCACACTACAATACACTACACATGACAGGCACCGTGCCACAGCCTGCAACACTCACTCCCACATTTACATATTCTATTCTAACATGCTCATATGAGCCGACACAAAATGTAGACCATATTTTTTTACAATGATTTCATTTTTAATACAGTGGAGTCTCCCTTTCTCTGAACCTCGCTAACCTGAATATCTGGATAATCCAAAAACATGTGTGTGCATATTTAGTTATTATTTTTTGCATTGCAATAATACAGCGATTGAACACAAGGCGAGTCAACTCATTATAAACCACACTTTTCCTTTGACAAGACAAACGTTTTATGCTCACGTCTTACATGTATTTGTTTGCAACCACAAATCAACCTTAACATAAACTTTAAATTTTCTGATAGTTATTGCATTATAGGAAGGTTTTGGCTAATCTGAAAATATGGTACTCTGAGCAGGCCTCCGTCATTCGATGGTGGTGGCATTAGGGCCCCAGAGCAAGAGAGTTGAGACACTTTCACTGCTTACAAGGAAAGTGTGCAGTTCTTCCAAAAAGACGTATCAGCTGTGGTACGTACGTCAGGCCAACAAACACACGTGAAATTCCTTCGCATGATGCAAGCTTCGCTTCGCATTAAAAAACGACCTTCGCACATGCCTCGTAACTAATACAATTTTTAAAAAATCAACTGTGTATATACATATTTGTTTTTATGAAAAATATCAGTGCAATAAGATTTGGAGTGCTTCATTACAACAAGGCTTCTAACTCCAAACTAAGTGGGAAATTCATGCACTGTATGACATTTCTTAAGTTGTGGCCTTCATATTGTGTAGTTCTGGTTGGCTGATCTTTGATCTTTTTAAGTGTACGTCTTTTTTAAGGGTAAAAATAGTAAAAAGCTTAACTCTGAATTATTAAGTCGAAGGTACAACAGTCTTCGATTCGACTTCGAAAATGCGAAGCTTCGCACACCCCTATTAGTTACACAGAAAACACACTTAAAAACTTTTAGCAAACATTAATGCCTTTGAAGTCAATGCAAAATACCAGTCTCCAAACCAAGAAATGGAATAATGTCTCTCGACAGTCAGCAAGCTCAAGCAACAGAAATGCTGCAGAAACAGATCAACTACAACACCATACTTCATAAACTAATAGTTGCTAACCATATAATTTCATCAATGATATTAACTTGCATAAGTGCATTACTGAAATAATAATAAAAAAACATATTTTGTCAGAAAATCAATTTAATTTCTACATTAAGTCAGTGTGTCTGTTACTCCAATGCTGGTGTACACACAATCAACGGTGCTCAATAAGAGCACTATACGTCCTGTCTATCGAAAGCTCAACGTGGGGCGTGTGTGAAAGTTAACGACAGTAACAAATGTTCACTATGTTCGCCCTTAGCAGCAAGACATTGTAGCAGCAAGATGCTGTAGAACAGAGCAACAAACAGCAGCTACGGTTTCCATGGGAGTGGATTCACGGACGATCACAACGGCGTGTCTCACGGCATGCAGCGTCTACGGCTTTGCGGCGTAAACAGTTCTTCGGAGTTCCCCATAGAGATGCAAATGTATCGGAGTTAAACCTGGAGCTCTGGGTGGATACTCTGCCTATCCACCTTCCAACCAAATGTTTCATCCAAGAACTGTGCATATCAATGGTGACGTGGCAATGCACTATCCTGCTGGAAGACGCAATTATCTGGGTAGAGCTGGTGAACAGCTGGCCCAATGTCTTCCCCCAACCAACTTCTTCACCATTCTGTCAAAGAAGAATGGCCAACACACTGTTAGCCTAGGAAGATTAACTGCTTTCTCTACCACAATGTGGGGATTTTCATTGGCCCAGTGTACACAGTTGTCGTGTTTGACTTTCCGTCCAATTTCTCCATCTTTCTCTATATCTATAGCTGTCTATAATCTCTTTATATCTATATCTTTCTACAAACAAGGTGTTTTTTTTAACTACATGTTGAAATTCAAATTTTGGCATCTATGGGCTAATATAAACAATTAATACTAGTAGAAAAATGTTTGGAAATTTAATTTAGTATTTTTAAATTTTATTTGAGTTAGGAAAACAGTGCTGGGAGTCTGCAGTCACACGTACCCGTGCGCACATGTTGCATAACACGAAGGCGAACTGAATCATATTAGCTACGATGGAAACGTATTCTTGCAGGTAGACATTCAAGCCAATTCCATTCGCCTTTGTGATATGCAACTTGTACACACATGCACGTAAAGCTACGGACTACCGTCATTATTATTCCTAACTTCAAATTAAATAAAAATATACTACATGAATTTTCCAAACATTTTGCTATTAGGATTTTTGTTTATATTAGTCCATAGATGCTGTGGTTTCATTTTCGACATGTTATTCAAAAACCCCTTGTATCTATAGATCTGTACATCTACATACAGGTTCTGCTCAATCGCCCTCCAAAGCTAGTGGGACTTGCTACGGCAGAGGAGTGTGCATACTGGGTGCAGATGATGCTGAAGTACGCCGCAACAGTGTGCCGTGCTTGCACACAAGGTATAGTTGTGGATGTGTTGTATTGCCAGATACGTGCATCAGCAGTGAAATGGAACACACTTATGCAGAAAAGACGGACATGATCCTAATGCATGGGCGCGCTAACAGTGATCATGCAGCACCTATATCTATGAGGTCATGTGAAAGTGTTTGTTTACACCACACCTGTTGGCACTGTTGATATCCTACTGCAACTCGCTTTGGCTACGTTCACAGACATTTGAGAGGGTGGGATCATGCATTGCAAGACGTCCTCAGGGTTGTACTGATGCCCATGGTGCACAATTTGAACATTTCCTGTAGCAATCCACACACTCTCTGAGCAGTGTACGTACCATGCATACTCCATCCGCAGTAGCAAGCCCTCCTAGCTTTGGAGGACGACTGTGTAGAGGGGAAGCTGGGTCAGGGGGGAGAGAGAGGGAGAAATAGGGGGAG
>NQII01009048.1:92865-108525 GCA_002778355.1 Clitarchus hookeri
CTGACATACTCACTAAGGCTTTAAGTCAAGAATTATTTGTAAGATGTTTAAATAAGTGTTGTATTCAAACTTAGAAATAAGATATAATTGTATCAGATAAGATATAAGATAGAACTGTATTACATTGAGAGGGGGTGTTAAAATATGGCAATGTAATAATTATTATTTGGTAACTTCAGTTTTAAGTTGTTGGCAACACTGTGTAGTGTTTTGTTTTTTTCTAGTTGATAAATATATAACGGTCAACATTGTTGTATCAGTTTTGCTGTTAAAGTATAATAAAACATTTCGTTTATTAAAAGGCCTTTATTCATTAAACCTCAACTATCAAATTCCATTTTTTTTTAAATTTGTAAGATTAACGCGCTCNTATCAGTTTTGCTGTTAAAGTATAATAAAACATTTCGTTTATTAAAAGGCCTTTATTCATTAAACCTCAACATTATCAAATTCCATTTTTTTTTAAATTTGTAAGATTAACGCGCCCCACCACTTTGTGGCAAAGGGGGAGAATCTGCAGCCCCACCACTCAACACTTCCAAAAACATTTATCTCATTCATTTCAAAAACATTGCCTGGGAAATAACCGTATTACGTATGCAGTGTATTATTTGCTGAGTAGTAGGTAAGAAGAGGTACGTGTTCTGAGGAAGGCTGTGCGCCACAGTCCTTCCTCAGCGGCCACGACTGCCTGCCACACCGTTGTCAGTGCGACTCGTACAACCTTTCCTGCTCATGCTGTTCAACTGCATGAAGGGAACAACGTGGAACGACAGAAGGACAGCTGCCCTTCTCAAGGAGAGCCAGTCCATGGGTAACCCACCCACGCACGTCTTCAACTGTCTGACCCCTCTGGTAAGTGCTCATGCCGCCTGTCGACTATTGAGGCCTCACCTCGCAGTCCTCCCCGCCAACTTCTTTGGCCCCCTTTACTAAAACCCCCGGAGCTGCTCGTCCCGCTGTCATCCACCTCCACCTGGGCCTGCTCCTAGTACTGGGTATCGATCCAGCTTCAACAACCAGCACCTGACCACATGTCCAGAACTGGTATCTAGCGAGGGACGCCACCTGGATACCACCACCAGCGACGTGGACCGGCCCCGGTGCATCGGCCCACGAGCACACGCCAGCCCAGGGGGGCGAGGCTCGAGAAAGTTAAACCAGCGGCCACACCTACCCCAGCCGCCCGATTACGTGCCAAGCAGACGGCCCACCGGCCCTACTCTGTTCAAGGAAGTAATTAAAGCCAAGCGCCAAATTCTCCGGACTCTGCCTCATAAGAGTTTGCCCCGAGCGTGTGCACCTGACCTGATGCAACCAAAGACCCGACAGACGTAGACGCGCTCCTCAGTTAATAGCAGTCGCTCCTCAGTACGTTTGGTTAAATAAGTCAGTATGTTAAGGCAAATTTGCAAGGTTAAATCGGTAGCAATCTGCAAATTTGGTGGTTTGGCGTTCGTGGTTACTCTGCTGTTTGTAAACTCTCTGTTAATAGTTTGCCAGATTTGGCTACCGTAGTCACGAGGTGGTTAACATGGTTTGGTAAAATGCAGTGTAGTATTTGACGCATTGCTGGGCTCATGTTTATTTTCATACAATTTAATGTTTTGACTCTTTGTACAGCCTTTCGGCTCGGCAGATTATATTTTTTAGTAGAGCGCATTTTTGCGCTAGCTTGTGAATGCAAACATTTCTTGTAAACGGTTGTGACTAGCTTGAAACCAATTCAACCATGAAAATTCTCCTTTTGTTCATTACAGAATTTATTCATTGCAATATTATAATTTCCAGCATTTGATTTGTTGGAGAGATTTTAACTGAATAAACGAAACCATTTAAATTTAATAAATTACGTTAGGCATTGTAAAGTAAACGAAAAATCATTCTGTAAAGTGATACCAACAAGCCACAGTAGCGCTCTTGTGGTACAGTCTGGCAATGCAGGGTAATTTCTTAATGGCTATATATTGTTTAGACATTATTAAAAATCATAATTTGTTATACTCATTTCACTGCACATAAATCAGCTATTATGACACACGACACCACCAATTTGTGTCATAAGCAAAACAATGCTGTCCTTTGTACGTTATTTTCGTAAACAAGCAAATATTTTTATGTGTGTTTTGCTATCATCGTCCCTTATCGTACAGTTAATGCTTATTGGTTAGTCATAGCAGTTGTATTCGCAGGACTTGGATTTTATCCAAGTTCTACGACTCCGAGAACCGCCCTGCAACTCCTGTTACAACCTATGACTACGACTTGTGACTGCCATTGTAGACTAGGCTTTTAAGGCATTAATTTAAATTAACGTCTGAACATCAGTATTTGCAAACCAATATTATTATCTGAGATAAGTGTGTATGTGTTCATAGTGCTGATTACAATATTTATTACATTATGTTGTTAATTTAATGAGTATGCAGTGGACATAAGAAGCCAGCTGATGTAAACACCAGCTGAAAGTCGCGTGGCAGTGTTTATTAGGATAGGTACACGGAAAAATACGCAACCTGCGGGCTGAAAGAGGAAATTTAGCAGGGCTTTCAAAAGTGCTCATTTTACTATGAGCATCCTATAAGAATGTGCAACAGATAGAGCAGCATGCGTATACAGTTGCCATGTGCTGTCACCCACATTTACTTCAGACTAGGTTTACAAATAATGTATGATACTGCAACCTTTCAGGTGTCAGTGAGAACTATATACTACGTATGCAGGACTTTGTTTTATCATGAAAAAATGCTGCACATATTTAACAAATATAAGATACAACTAAAGAGTTCATTACAGGGAAAACTAAGTACTGTACACAAATAAGCATAATAATTGCAATTTTGAATAATACGCAGCTTCACTCCCCTCCAGTATCATGGATAATCAGGAGCATCCTGTATAAACAGCTTAAAAAAAGTTTCTTAAAAATGTTTTACAAACCTTTTTTTCTGAAACTGGCTGAATAGTGCGCCCTACATCTTTCACATATTAATTCCCTTAAGGTATGCTATCACCCAGATTAAAGGTGATCCCAAACTTAAATTTCTAAAGAGCGCCTTCCTTTTGTAAGTTTAAGCATTAAATAAATAAATTTTGTGTGGGAGAGTGCACCCAGGGCGAGGCGACACCCTCCTAAGTAAGGACGGGCTTTCCAGCTGGGACCCTTAGGTGCATGTCATCCCACGACATGAATTGAGACCCCAGGATGAAGCAACGCTGGAATGCAAGGGCAGGGAAAACGGGAGAGTAACCTCCCGGAAACCTGCCGTAAGCGACACCATCCAGGATTCCCACATGCGAAAATTCGGGAGCAAACCTGCTGGGGATGGAATCCGGATTACCGTCGTGGGAGGTGAGTGCCCCGTCCACTACACCACCACTGCCGCTAGTTTCAGCACAACGGTACTTCACTTCATTAGCTGCAGCAACGACAGCGCAAAGTAAGAGCTCGGAATGAGAACCGAAAGAGGACCAAGTTGACTCTGCAAGACCACCACAGCATCAGCAGTGTCCAGTTTTAAACGTCTCGCATTACATATATTTCTAAATCAGGTAACCAACGTCACACTCTCAAACACACACGACATCAAAATCACTGCTTCCGCTGGCAGTGCAGCACGGCATGTTCTTGAACTTGCCAGCAGTGAGGAGCTCGCAAAGTTTTCGGCACTAGCATCTGTCTTTCCTTATCCTATCTGCTTGGTTGAGCATCTTTGCCTTCGGCTTCACTTCCCCTCGGTACTTGCTGGGGCAATTAAACTGTATGATATAAAACACAATACAAAAACAACTTAGTACACGCTGCCAGAAGTAATGATTTATTACTGCTAAAATTATTTTTCATTACTCCTCCAGTATGTCCTCTGTAGTATCATAATGGTCAGTCTTTCACAATTGTAACAACCCTCGAATACTACTTGACACATTATATAAAGCTAATACAATTAAATATTTTGAGAAGAACGCAAAAAGGAAAGTAGTGGAAAGTTTAAGAACAATTTGTGTGAGCTAACACTTCCGGTTTCACAAATATTTGCATTTCAGTAACAGGAAACCGTTTTAAAAATAATCAACATTCCCAATATTGCACTTGAACATAGGGCATCTTTCGCAAAAGAGCAAGTAATATTCATTCTGAAATTTTACGCGTGACTGTTGAGGGAAGGGAACACACTGGCGTTTCAATAAGCGTATGGTTCTAGTTCTGTGCTTCACTAGTCGCACAGGTGCAGGAAGTACAGACCTTACTGTGGCGGGGTCTGTAAAATCTGGCGCTTGGCTTTGTTGGTGCCTTTGTATAGAGCCAGGCGGGTAGGCCACCGGCTCGGCACAAAGTCTAGCTGAGCTACTGTAGGCTTCGTGGCGGAGCCGCTGGCTTACCTCCCACCGTGGGGGGTACAGGTGCTCGTCGGCGTAGGGTCTCCTGACCCGGCTGGTTGGTGGCGACAGAGTCTGTACGACGGCTCAGTGGCGAGGCTGTCTCGGGTGCAGCAGGCGGTGGTGCTGGTCCGACGTCGTCAACTGGCTCGATGCCTAGTTCCAGAGGTAGGCCTAGGCGGAGGAACTCGACAGCTGGGTGTGCAGCTCCGGGGAGTTTCACCAGGGAACCAAACAAGTGACTAGGGGGAATTGTGAGGTGAGGCCTCAACAGTTGGCGAGCGGCATGAGCTCGTTCCCGGGGGTTAGGTAGCTGAAGGCTGGGACAGATTGTTTAAGCAGTGCTAGCTTGCCAGCTAGATGGCAACTGCCTTCCTGCCTCTCCACTTACTACCCCTCTGGTGGGTGAATGGTGTTTACCAGGGATGAGGTGCTACAATTCACTTCCGCAACGGGGTGGCAGGCAACGATAACCCTAGCTAAAGTGTATCCCAGAAGGGTTAGATCCTTCCTTGCCTGACCTGGCACTCCCTACGGCAAGTTTATACACAGTGGAGGTAGTGGGTTAGCTCACAAGGGTGATCTAGCCTCTTCGCTGTGTGTCTTGCTAGTGGTCGTGGCTCTACCGTACGATTGCATCAGGTGCCTAGTCCCAAGTATGCGTGGCCATCTAATGGGTTGTGTTTGATGATGTACATCAAGTCCTTTTTAGAGGACATGCCGCGGTCCTACACTAAGTTTGGCAAAACCAGTATCACATCTGCGTTCCCTGTCTCTCCTTTATGGGGTGACACTTACCAGGGATGACTAAGGACAATCCACATAAGAAAGAGCAGATGGCGGTTAAACTGGATAAGTGTTTTATTCTATCCAGAATAGAGCATGCTGACCCGTACTCTCCTACTGTAACCAAGCCACTGAACAACTCTCGAAAGGTAAGCAAGGACACGTGAAGGTGCATGTTGGCTTGAAGAGCGTCGCCTGAAGGGTGAGCAAAAAGAGCACAAAGCAACAAGTAGGTAGAAGTCAGAACAAGTAAACCCTAACTGAAGCTGGGGTGTGCTGAAGGGACTTAAGGGGGAGTATGAGGTGTGGATTTGACGGCAAGTGTCAAGTGTAAGGGGGAGAACGACGACTCTTCTGGGGCTGGAGTGCATGCAGGAAGAAGTGCGGTATTGGTAACTTACGATCAACTATTGGTGTCTCGTAAGGAGAGCGGAAGAGAGTAGACAGAGCAGAGAGCCTTGGCACGACTTGTGTCACGGTGAGCTGCTGGTATCCAACTGCAGTTCTCTGGCGGTGCAGGGACATATATTCTCCTGCACTGGGAGTGTCTCCGGTGCCTTCAGCCTTTGGGTAGCTTCAGCGGGGGTGGCTCCTCCCTCGTAGGCGGAGCCGTACTAACTGCCATCTCTCGGCGCAGCTGGAAGCAGGACTTCCGTTTGTGCCGGTAGCATTGGATGCATGAGCTCAGGCGGCGCTTCACTGGCGTGGTTTACTGGTATTTTCCCATTTCACTGGGTTTTGTTTAAGGCGGGGGCAATTTAAAATATTCTTCCTTCAGGTGCATTACGGTCTCCAGGCATCCACCTTATTATAGGAGACATAATGCTGGCTCAGGTAGCTGCCGTTCAGGGTTGTATCACTTGTAGGGCACGTGGAGTGCACGTGGTGATGCGTAGTTGCAGCGAAACAAGAAATGGTATATATACGCGCCATGCGTCAAATTGAAATTGTATAACACACTCATATATTGCGGCATCACTAAATTTTGAGGCATCGCATACCATCCCATTGCAAAGTATCTCTGTTTCTGTATTTTGCAAAATTACNGGTTGTATCACTTGTAGGGCACGTGGAGTGCACGTGGTGATGCGTAGTTGCAGCGAAACAAGAAATGGTATATATACACGCCATGCGTCAAATTGAAATTGTATAACACACTCATATATTGCGGCATCACTAAATTTTGAGGCATCGCATACCATCCCATTGCAAAGTATCTCTGTTTCTGTATTTTGCAAAATTAAGTAGACCGCAATCACAAAAAATACAGTATTGCAAAAAATTGCACCATCACAAAAAATCACAGCACCACAAAAAATTGCAACATCGAAAAAAATTGCAGCACAAAATATTGCAACCTCGTGCTATAACGCAGCCTTGTGGTATTTATCACAAATTATTGTGGGTGCGGTATACCATAAAAAACATATTGCATGGTGTGTGATACATCACAATACTGCACAACCCTAAGTGTTACTAATCGTGCAGCTAGCACAATGACTGCATCAGGAGTTAGAGGACTGTGTTTCAAAGCTACAGACACCTGCTCGTAAACCACACATTTGGCCTGTGAATGCGAAGCACCATTTTCAGCTGTGTAAAGAGTGCTACCACAGGTATGTGTACGACTGGAGACGTGTTTCGGAAAGATGAATCTTGCTACAATATGTGGCAGTCCAATGGGAAAATGTGGGTGTAGTGAATGCCAGTTCAACACTACATGCTGGCCTGTATAGTACCCACGGTGGAATTCAGTGGAGGTGGGGGCGAAAGTGTGAGGGTGTCTTTCATAAAAGGGAATTGGTCCTCTTGTATACTATGGGGCACATTAAAAGCAGAAGGCTATAAGGACACTTTGACCGGCTGGGTGTTGTCTATGGTAGAATACCAGTTTAGAGATAACTAGCTTGACATTGCAGCCAGCCACAACACAATGTCTGTTCACGAGTGGTTTGTGGAAAATAGGGTTCTGGAAATGGACAGGCCAACCCAGACACCGGACCTCGATTCTGAGATAAACTGGCATGGCAACTGCAGGCCAGACCCCGACAACCCACATCTTACTACAGTGCTGCAGGAAGAATAGTCGACCATTCCCCCGGTGGTGTTCCGACACCTGGTTGACAACGGTCTTCCTAGCAGGGTTACAGCTATAATAAAGGCCACTCTGTATTAATGTCCGCCACTGGCCAGTACATCCGCAGGACGCATAACGCAGTTTTGTGTGAGTGTCTCGATACTTTTGATCCGATGGTGTATGCTGCTGGAAATTAAGCCAGTTAATGTCACCACAGTTTTAAAGAACATTCATCAGCTAAACAGCAAGTTTGTCCAGTAGTCAGATTCCACCATCAAAAGTTGACTACAAACAAGTCACTTCAGCATATCATCATATTTCTATCTGACCAACATATTTAAAGCAACAAAAACCACACAGCATTTCTGTCTGAACTTTGGTAATAAGGATGTTTAAAAAGATCATGCAGGAGCCAAAATTGTGCAGGACACATTTCAAATTAAGAAATATGGTTGAACATTTTTTGCCAACATATGTAATAGTGCTTTTTTTTTACTGAATATTACTATAGACTACAGTAGTTGATACTTTGTATTACACTTGACAATAAGACATATAAAATTAACTTTATATAAATGTTGACATCTGAAAGATCTCTTTTTGGTGCACTGCTTCTGGCTTCATTACTTTACAAGCAATATTGCCAGAGAAACGCACATAGAGAATTGTGCAGTGACTGACCTGCCAGAGCTGGTGTAGGTCTTGAAGGTGAACTGGGGCCCCATCCAGAGGCGGCGGTGCGGACCTGCGTGGGTCACTATCTCGACGTGGGACAGCCAGCGCTCCTCTGGGGCATCGCTCGCAGGCAGCAGCCTGTCGGGGGCTGCCATGAGGGGGTTGGTGGCGGGCAGGGGCGGCTGCAGCTCGCTCGAGTGTTGTGGCCGCAGCAGCAGCCACTGTGCCTTCGCCTCCACCATCAGCTCTATGGGCGTGTCGTCGCACACCTTCTCCTTCGGCACGCCTGCCACAACACCACGTACTGCAGCCTCCGCCACGCTACTGGCTACGACACGCACACTAGCCATGCTTCTGCCTTGCTGAATCTACTTGCATGATTCCCACCATCAGCTTACACACATGTTACGGGATGAAGGAAATGGTGTCACAAGACTTAGCTAAACTGATTTCTAATAAATTCACTCAGCAGCTATGTTTGATCACAGTTTCAATGGTTACACTTCTACAACTGAATGCAAGTGAAAGGATGCCTCCTTAATTATTCATAATCGCTTTCAAGAAAATTATTTATAGTAAGTATATTAATTTTAATACAACTTACTTTATTTTCATTGTGATAGAATATTGAATACTGCATTTTGACCTGGATTTTTATTTATTTCAGTGAATGCAGGAAATCCCACCTATTTCAACCACTGTGCCAATGCATATTCTAGAGTCTTTCCCGNTTATTTATTTCAGTGAATGCAGGAAATCCCACCTATTTCAACCACTGTGCCAATGCATATTCTAGAGTCTTTCCCGTAAGGATGCTGTATGCAAAACAGAGACAGAAAGACTTGTGCGATAGCACTTTGGGCCGAAGTCACTAGAACACGAGGATTCTGACACTCCAGTATGTAGGACGATATAAGGCTTGACCCAGGAGGTCAAGCGAGACTTCTTCAGACTTCTGCGAGAGATGTAAGCCAGAATCTATNGACGATATAAGGCTTGACCCAGGAGGTCAAGCGAGACTTCTTCAGACTTCTGCGAGAGATGTAAGCCAGAATCTATGCTAGTTTGTGACTGGAATGTTACTACATACATATATTGTATTGTGAAAGAAAAGTTAAATATAATATTAGTCATCTTCAAGTTGTCTGTGGGTTTAAACATTTAAACCTAAAGAACCTTCGCCCGCACCACAACCATAGTTTGCCTTCAAGTGCTCGGTGTAACATAAGTGGTATCAGATGTGGGGTAGCCAGCGGCAGGTCGGTTGGTGCAGCCACTAGCAGTAAAGGAAGAAAATTCAACTTTGTGTGGTGGTGATAGCCACAACAGTGGAGAACTTCCAGTATGCCGCAGACGAGATAGGCTCCACGAGAATCATACGTGGACAACGCCAAGCTTCGCTCGAGGAGACGACAAAGACGTAAGCACGAGACCATCGGAAATCAGCAGACGTCGAGGGAAGCCATCGTTCGTCTGGGAGAAAGAAACCAGATCCAGGGGTCAGCAGTCCGCGGATGATCATAGAATAGCTGTTTCGGAAAGAAGCAACAACAGCAGGTGACTATAGAGAAGAAACAACGGGGGCAGCAGAAGTCAACATAGAACTTAATGATAGAGTGAGGTAAGTCACACTCAACACACCTCTGTCCTTGTGGTGTTCGGCTGCAACACTACAATGGCAGTAAGTTTAGATGCACCAAGCAAACAATTTCTGTGGTGTTGCAGAAGTTCTAAAATTAATTAGCAAACCTTTCAGTGGTAATATGAAAAGGTTATAAGAATTCAATGAAATTGTTAAGGCAGAATTCGAACTGACTAACCCCGACGATCACGACAAATTACCAAAATTCGTCAGAGCCAAAACTTGAGGAGATGCAAAATCTAAATTATTGGTGTGAACTAATGCGAGTACCTGGCAGGGCATTCACAATATCTTAGAAGAAAACTATTCAGTGAGACGTACCCTTGACTTTTATGCACGTAGGATGTTTAGCACATACCAAGCAAAAGGAGAAAGCGTAGCCAGCTGCGGTGGAAGGGTCGACTCTTTCCAGACAAATATGAAAGAAGCAGTTCTCAGAGTACTGTAGTTGCTAGGGGAGAAGCAGGAGCATCAGATTTTCTGTTGCACAGCTGTAGTGGCCTTGGATGGGGTACGAACGTCTAGCGAGTCTGCTATTGAAAGAAGTTGAGGGTTGGAGGATGTGACAGGAGCCACAGCGTGGGCGACTGCAGAGGTGGGATCCTCTGGAGGTGACAGTCTGGTTGGCATTTGTGGAAGGCTGCAGTTTTGGACGAACCAGTTTGTTGCGGACCACTCTGCCGAAGCCATTCCCGTGCATAACCACAATAGAGGAACAACCACCCCATATAAGCAAATCACAAGTACAGAATCTGTCCAACCATAACCTCACTGCTGCCAAGAACAATATTCTAGAAGAAGGCCACTCCCTCTTCCCCTCAAAAAAGTTTTCCTACTTTGCCACTGTAAAAGATGTCCTAAGCTTCATATGCAATAGCCAACTCAAGTTCTTTTTTGACAACCTCCCCGTGCCAAGCCCCTAACAGTAGCCCCATTGATCCAGTTCTGACCAATTTTGCCCCCCAACCCACTTGGAACCCTCTCCCCTTACCTCCTTCACAACCCCTTGAGCAGTTCATCACATACATACTGGTCAACATCGCAAACCCTGATTTTGCCTCCTCATTACCTAACATTAGCAACACAACCACTTCAGAACAAAATCCCATATGAGATATTCAAAACAACCCAGACATAATGATACCTACTACTGGCTAACAAAGGCACAACCACAGTGATTCTTAACAAAACAGACTACATTCCAGAAGCAGAAAACCAACTCAAGGACGCATTAACATACATACCGATACGTCTATGAGAAGACCCAACCACCAGATTCTGCGAANAGAAAACCAACTCAAGGACGCATTAACATACATACCGATACGTCTATGAGAAGACCCAACCACCAGATTCTGCGAACATATCGATCAATTCCTTGTGCCCCTGGGCCCCCTCCAAGATCTATCTGTTGCTTCAATTAAACTGCTCGCACCAAACAAACCTACCACACCAGTTCTACGCCTGCTTCCGAAGACTGGGAGGAGCATCTCTAGAGAGAGAGGTTAGTGCACGGAGCTTGGTAGAGGGTCTTGTAGGAAGGCATTCAGCAGCTGGACAGCACGGTGATCAGGTAGATCTGCTAGGCAGGCGACAACAAACTGCCCGAGGGGCTGCGCTAGCCCTGTCTATACCTGTCTGGTCGAGGGCAAGTGAAAAGCAGAGAGCGATGGAGAAGAGAGAGCTTGTTCACCTGCTGCACGAGAGGCATACGTGTTCGGCACCCCTGGCAGGAAGGCCGGCCCAAGAGGCAGAATGCAATCAGGTCGCTACGGCAGGCACATATGCNTAGCCCTGTCTACACCTGTCTGGTCGAGGGCAAGTGAAAAGCAGAGAGCGATGGAGAAGAGAGAGCTTGTTCACCCGCTGCACGAGAGGCATGCGTGTTCGGCACCCCTGGCAGGAAGGCCGGCCCAAGAGGCAGAATGCAATCAGGTCGCTACGGCAGGCACATATGCNCGTGTTCGGCACCCCTGGCAGGAAGGCCGGCCCAAGAGGCAGAATGCAATCAGGTCGCTACGGCAGGCACATATGCAGCACAGGTTGCATACGTCACGGTGGCAGCGGACCTCGCATGCCCACTCGAAGGTGATGGAGATTACGTTATGAGAGATCAAAGTGAAGCCCAATAATACTTTTGTTGGCAATCTGAATAACCATTGTTCATTCAGAATAACTATATCTGTTGGATACAGTTAAACTAGAGAGAGCACTGAGTACAAAAGTTCATGTCATCACGTTAAACTGAGTCTATTAAGACTTGTGCAGCTACATGTTTTAATCAAGTGTATTTTCAAAAATTTGTTTTTCAGTGCACCAACAAAGAAAAACTAAACATACGGGAAAACAATGAATGCGGACTTGGGTTTTAGACCCGAGAAATAACATACATATCAAAATGCATGTTTGTTTAAACCAATGGCCTAAAGATGTCATTAAAAACAATTTATTCAAGTAAATTTATGGTTAAATATTTACTTTAAATTAAACACTTCAGTTTTTGAAATTAAGCAAAATTTAATTTTCATTTATTTTAAATATTTTTGTAGTGTGTTCCTTTATCAGCCAAGCCATGATCAATCCCTAGTAAAATTGCAACAACTTATTTATTTGCAATAATTTTTTGCCAACCATTAATTACAGAGCCATTTTCAAACCCTTGCGATACTAGCCAAAACCGCAACCGAAAGTTTCAGATAATGATTATATCATTAAAATACAGCATCTATAACCATATACCAAATTTAGTTAGCAATAACAAGATCATAGGTTGATCGATATAGTGTCAGAGGTTATGTGATTCGTTCTCATTGTCACTAACTTAGAGTGCAATAATAGCATAAGAAGAATAAGCGATGCTTTCTCACTGTCTCCAACCTAAGAGTGCAGTTAGGTTTATTCTACTCAGGTTAGGAACAAAAACAAATTTCTCATGGGAAAATTCCTACCACTAGGTGCGCACTGTCCCAAAAGGTAAGGTTTAATTAAAATTTTAAGATATGTAAATAATTAAAAAGNTTCCTACCACTAGGTGCGCACTGTCCCAAAAGGTAAGGTTTAATTAAAATTTTAAGATATGTAAATAATTAAAAAGAAATATTTTACTTAGTTATGAAGCTATTTTATATTTGATGTATAATTATCAAAATTATACTGTTTTTTAACGTAGAAAATAGAGAAAATCTGGTAGATTACCCACACTAGCGCTTACCTAGTGGCACANAATTATACTGTTTTTTAACGTAGAAAATAGAGAAAATCTGGTAGATTACCCACACTAGCGCTTACCTAGTGGCACAAATGTTTGGTTGTCAAACTTGTAACATTGATCTTCCAACCTGCAGTAGAGGTAGCCTTGGAGTGCAGTAAACACATAAGAAGAAGAATCAGGGTAGTCAACAGAACACCAAAAAATGCTCTGGGATGTAAACAATCCTATCGATAGTACCAATTGTAGACTGTCCGTGTTGTTGTGCATTATCATAGTGTTCTAAAACGATTGACATGCAAAAACTTTGGCAAATGCATCGTCTGGTTTAAACAGATGTTACGGAAAAAAAAACATTGTTGAATGCGTTCAACGATTAAAATGTTTATATGGGAATTTTGGTGGGACCAAAATAAATAAATGGAAAATACAGTAAATCATAAATAATGGGAACAAATAATCCTGAATTCACTGTACTGGACTAGTGCTAAGAGATTTTCTTTGGCTTCAAACAGTGTCACCAACCTCACGCAGTAACTAATTTGTGTAGGCTTTACAATATATTTCTGAAACTATTGGAAATGGTTCAGTGGTAAATAAGTTTTTTTAATAGTTTTATTACATAAATAACTTAACATTACATGTAAATATTTTTTTGAGTTCTTTTCATTTAATGCTTGAGTGGTGTGCACGAAATGTTGAACACCAAAACAATTAATATTGGACTGCATGAAATTGGAGTGAGTGTTGATATTGAAAAGGTCAAAATGCTTTGGAACAAGAGAGCTATTAGAGAAGAGCAAATGAAGAGAGGTGCAGACGCTCACCGGCAGTGTGGCGCGGCTCCAGGTCGTACTCGATGAGAGTGCCGTGACAAGTCATGACAAACAGCGAGTCCATCACCCGCTTGTAGGCCTTGGATGAGGACTCCCTGGAGATGGTGGGCGAGGCGACCAGCCAGGCCCGCGGCGGAGCAAAGCAGGCGGCCACCTTCAGGGGGATACCCCCTCCTGCCAGCCCCTCGTCTGACGACGACTGGGTGCGGCCCAGGGTGCGCAGCGAGGGGTTGCGACACGCCTGCTGGGACGTGAGGTTGGGCGATGTGGGAGCCGAGGAGGAGAGGAAGGTGTGGGCAAAGGGCTGCCTGATCTGGGCGAGGGGAGCCATGATGGTGGGGTGGGGGTAGGGAGGTAGGCGAGGGTTGGCGTGAGGCATGGCGGGACCCATCGTGGGCACGGTCTCGCTACTGGCCAGGGGCACGGGGCTGTTGCGGCCGTCTGCGGTCAGCCCGGCGCTGCGATGGAACCTTGACAGGCGGTTCACGACGTGAGGGGAGGCGTGCGTCCGCACTCCCACGGTGCCCCCGTACGGCGTGATGGGGAACACGTGAGTTGTGCCTCGCATGGTGCTCACTGCCACCCAGCGACTGTCTGCCGCAAACGCGATGCCTTGCACCTGCAACCCGCAAACGTTACTCTTATCTTCCACATATCCTAACATAATAAGCACCAGTTCCTCTGCCTTTTTCAAACTCCTTTACAATAAATAAAATATATAAAAGGACCGCAATTCAAGTACTAGACTGTGAACACTTGAATTCCTGTCCTTTTATATATTTTTGTCAGCCTAGTGGCCTACTTGTAACCTTAACTTTTTTACAATATGGTTCACTTTTCACTTTTAGTGCCAAGTATTGCCTCAAGAACTAAATTATAGGACACTGCCAGCACAGCAATTTCCTCAACATCACTTGTTTTCAATGACGGGTCTTCCAATAGTCTGATAAGTTGTTATCATCTCAATGTGCTTCTAACATCTATCAACTTAGAAACAATTTTCTGAAAGGGCAATAACATGCTCTTCCCTACCCTTCCAGCTGACCACCAACTCCACTGCAAACTTTCCTACAGAAATATCTCAACAGATAAACCTGAATTATTACCATCATCACCTCAGAATATTATATTAACATCCTAACACAATATATCCCTAACTTATACCAATCCCATAAAAATTATTTAATTAATAAAACCAATTATTAAACTGTAATGCCTCAAATGACCGCTTCTTATTCCTGTCACAGTTATCTCCGTTTATTTTTGCAATGTTTATGTTAACGTAATATTTAACTGTTTCATTTAATAGTTGTTTGTGGCAGATATATTTTATTTACTACAACTCTAATTCATATTATTAATTGCAAGTTGTTTTAAACCTTTCTTTTTCAGTCNATTAATTGCAAGTTGTTTTAAACCTTTCTTTTTCAGTCACAAAGTTATTTTTATGTGGGCCGTTTTGCATAGAGAAATTTGTTGATTGGTTGCTATGGTAACACAAGACGTATGTGTAAGATACGATGTAGCAGTCTCGTGATTGGCACAATGTTTAAAGGCGTAGTTTAAGTATGCAGTTTTTAAGGCTTCTAGCCATCTTGGTTTTTCCCGTCAGGCAGGTGATAACCTAGTGGGTCGTCAGCCTGAGAGACATTTTACTTTGCTGGTTAATTGGACGAGTCCCGTACAGAAATGCAGACTGCTGATAGCCGATAGGGCAAAGACACACGTATCTGAAGAAGAACAATTTAAGTCTGCACGTGCTACCTACGCTGATTATATTTATAGCCGAGTTTGAGCTACCGCAATTGCGAATGGTAAGGCAAAGACTCTAGTGACATACCTAAGACTCAATAGCTTTGTGAGGGAAGACCCACGACCAGCGGAACCAGCTACAGAAGATATCAAGAGATGTGACATTGATCAAGATTTATTTTCAGCTAAGTATGCTGAATTTTCGACACAGACACTACGTTAGTATAGGAAGTAGCTAGTATGCGACTGGAGGAGCATGCAACACAACGAGCAGACTGACCTTGGCGGTGGTGTCTCCACGGTGCAG
>NQII01009049.1:0-65129 GCA_002778355.1 Clitarchus hookeri
TTTAAATAATTTGTGAAATATGTTTGTTTACGTCTATTAACGTCAGCGGAGTTATATCAGCCTTCCCTACTTAGGAGAATCAATTTACATTCTTTTGGTGTGTTTTACGGTTCCTTTACATCCCTACTACAATCCTACATTCGTACTTTAGTGTAAAACTCAAAAATCCTAGGTTAGTGTAAAACCCAACAATCCNATCCCTACTACAATCCTACATTCGTACTTTAGTGTAAAACTCAAAAATCCTAGGTTAGTGTAAAACCCAACAATCCTAGGTTAGTTTAAAAAGGCAAAATAGGGATTTACCCACCGTGGGGTTAGGTTCTGTTAGGTTAGGTGGGCACATATTACGAAATTAGTCTGACGTTAATGCCCCAAGTATATTAGTATAGNGTTAGGTTCTGTTAGGTTAGGTGGGCACATATTACGAAATTAGTCTGACGTTAATGCCCCAAGTATATTAGTATATTCGTGTTCTGCATCATTAGTAGAATAGAAATATACCATTTTCCGTTAATTATTTTTATTTTTACAGAAAAGTCCCTAAACTTAATAATTACCATGCAACTTTTGAAGGTCTAGGACGTTTCGTTTAGAGGCGTAAACAAACTGGCTATACTGCTCATTTCGCAGTTTTGTTCAATTTTTTTTATATACTTTGTACTTATTTTAAAGCTACGCCCCTAGTATATTCGTGTTCTACATGATTAATAGAGTAGAAATATATCATAATTTTGAATTTTTTTTTCTGTTTTTCAGAAAAGCCCTTAAACTTAATAAATACCTGGTTCCAAATGAGATAGCTTTTAAAAGTGCTCACTTTACCGTGAATAGCCTATAAGCCAAACGATGGACGAAAAGCCAGATTCACAGCAGATTATGTACTTTGGGAAAAATAAATGTAGAAGTCAGTTTACACGTAACTAATTAAATTTTTTGCTGTTAATTAATTTTTTACATTTTATACGCTACTATTTTGGTCGAATAACCTATTTATAAACTATCTCGATGTGATCAAAGGGTCTGGGATAACGATTATCATGTAATATAATTAGGGACTGGAAAATTTCGCGAATTGGTTCCAGAACAATCTAAAATTTCACCACATGAGGATTTCTGTTATGTTGGCAATAGGATCGCAGTTTATTAGATACGGCCAGGTGAACTCTGAGCCAATAAAAAGACCTGCAAGGAAACAAGCACCTGATCTGAGAGGAAACTGGCTACACACCGCGGCGGCAGGCAATGAACAGAAAGCCGAGGCTTAATACGCAGGACCGTGAAGTGAAGCATACAGGTCGTTTAANCCGCGGCGGCAGGCAATGAACAGAAAGCCGAGGCTTAATACGCAGGACCGTGAAGTGAAGCATACAGGTCGTTTAAAACGCGACATTTTCCTTCCCATAAATAATAAACATTTCGTCTACAAATTAGCCTATCACATTTAACTAACTTTAACATTTCGTATTTATAACACGAGTTATTTTTTTTGGCAAAATACACGTGAAACGGTTGATCTGTGTAACCGTCGGCTGTCCACTCTTTCAGAAATTTCCGCGCGGCCAGGTTCTTGCTGGACACGAGTGTGATTTCTGATTGGCTATTTTATTTTACATTCCGGCGTTCGGTAAATTAATCATATCGTAACCCCATTCTACTCAAATTGGGCAGTTCTTTCACCCGGTATGCATGCTTCCTCTCCTCCCCCCCCAGTCAGAGTTGTGCAATGAGCGAGCTGGGTCACCTAGTTTCTAGAATTCCTATATATGGACACTAATGAGCGGTATTNCCCCAGTCAGAGTTGTGCAATGAGCGAGCTGGGTCACCTAGTTTCTAGAATTCCTATATATGGACACTAATGAGCGGTATTGTAAGGCGAGTTCGAGTTCTCAAAAATAACACCGTAAAACTAGTTCATTAGTACTTTGGTCGCTCGGACTGCATTTGGTCATTCTCAAAGACTCGAAAGCCCAGACCGCGGAGAGTAGCGAACGAGCGGACTGCCCAGTTCGACCACTCCCACACGTCACTTAGTACAACCGCTGCAGTGTTGCCAAGCCGCGTCCGCAGTACACCATACAGAATAAAGTTTTACGAGAGTGTTGTGTAATCATAGTAATAGTAAATGGACAGCGTCCTAAACATTAACATGGCCGTGCTTAATGACTTCCGAAAATAGTGCAGATATTTGTATACAGGTAACAGAAGGACCTTACGAAGTGGTCGTGGCAAGAAAACAGCCGAAGCGACGTTTCGGACAAATTCGCCGTTATTAGAGATGTATAACGGCCACCAATGAATCAAGCAGAAGTGTTCATAGTAATGTTGGACTAATCTTAATATATAACTGTCGGTGCCGCGTATTTGCTGAGCGTGTGGGGGTGATTCGCTCTTCATCCACAACAAACACATGTTACAAGATATAGAGTTTCGAATGTAAATTGCCTAAGCCCTTTTCATACGCAACCGTGTTGACTCTAGGATTTATAATGTGTTAAATCGTTTTATTTGCGTGAAAGGAAATTATTTGATAAATGCACGAACATTAACGTCTCTTATTGCCTATATTTTATGTTCACCGTTACACAAAGTCGCATTTATGCGAAGTTTATTAATAGGACTATACACGAACTCTAAGTGGTTTACGTGCATGTCTGAACATACAGGAACGGTGTTTCGTGTATATTGCGTGCATTTGCGAGGAGTACGTGCAGTCGAAACGTCGCACAAGCTAGCGTTAGAATGGTCTTCTGGTCGAACGAGACAGTTCGAACACACGGTCTCTCACTCTGTTCAGACCTTGAAAATGCACCGTGGACAAGCACGAGTCTCGGATGTTCGGGCCAATGTTTCGAACATGTTAGGCTCAAAAGAATGAGCTAGTCCCGTTCAGCCTCACAGAAATGACTTGGTAGAATTGTGACCTTCAAACACCTTTACCCCCAGTTACGTAAACAATTCCTTAAACTTCTACAAGTGGCACTGCGACTGTGGAAACGGGCGCTTGTTATGATATGCTGCTGAGAAACATCTTCTTTTCCCGATAGTTCATCCATTTTTTATTTTAGAGTTCTGAACTTCTTACAATATGTTTTTCTATAGCATCTCAGCCGACATTACTGATGTATATTTCTTGTTATTGCACTGAAAATTGTAGGTCAAATATGACGGTGTGTATTTGCAGTGGTAATTTTACCACCGATTTCCGTAATGCAAATTTCCTCTCAGCATATTGTTTTTTCGAATACAATCACATAGAGAACAGGGAAATGGTCTCAACGATAAATTCGTTAAAATCACCTAGCGATATTAGTCGATGTATTGTAATTAGAATAATACCCTGAAACGGCTTGTATGCATCCTACACATTTCATTCCAACTTCACCTACCATCGTGTGTTTGTTTTGCACGTCAACATTTTTAGAAGACCAGTGTCTTAATTTATGATTTTTTCAAATCCGTACCATTCTTTTATAAATATATATAATTTTCAGTGTTAACTGTAAAAACGTACAATCAATGATACTAAACTTTACGCAGCTGGAGATTCCATATTACGCTGTCTAGAAGAAGACTTAAACTGAGTTTAACAATCTGCGCGCTGCCGACGACATATAACATGGCATGAATTCAATATAGTCGTGTGGATGGGTTTTGTCCTTACATTCGGGCCTCCGGATTTTTTTGATACATTTGCGACATAATAAATACTGCGTTGCTAGCAGGTTTCCTTAAATTCACTTCCACGCAATATTACATGGTCAGCCATATCCTAATGCAAATTACTAAAATTGGCATGGTTCTATATTATGTTACATACGAGAAAATAACATTTGAATGAAACAGTGTAAACTCGGTGTTTCATTGGCGGACAGCTAGTCAGTGATGAACGTTGTATAGTGAGTGAGCAAGGGAATATATTTGGGCGGCTCTTTACATCTTGGTCTTTAGAGCCGATGAGCGTGAAGCGAGGTGAGTATGGAGCAGAGCCGGAATGAAAGGGCGCGGGTAACGGGAGATCCCCGAGAAAACCGGCCGACCAGTGGTATCGTCCGGCACGATCCCCACATGCGAAAATCCGGGAGCGACCCCGCCGACAATTGAACCCGGTTTGCCTGGGTGGGAGGTGAGTAGTCTAACCACTATACCACCGCGGCCTCTGTTTTTGGAGGACCATGTCGAAACAGTAATCCGGCAATGTCGCACGACACGTAGACTGCCCAGGCTACACACAGTAACAATCTGCAGTTGCCTTCAAGAAATGAGAGGACGTCATTTTAACTGCGGTGGCGTATATTGCTTTCTCTGGAAACAAGGAAAAAAGAAGGCCAAGACTTATGCGTGCGCCTTTCTTTAAAGAGCAAAACTTCATACAGTCGTGGTGATCTAATGGTTGACCTAATATGCGATTACTTTACTGTTTTAAATATAGAATATTGGCGCATTGATGGGTTCAAAATATTTCTTAGAATTTCAAGAGGTGATTCTGAATATATACTTTGCATAATCGATACACTAACCGACGATTTTTTTTTAGTTTTATTTCCATTTCATACGTTGGCATTCTAAATACTGTGTATATAGCGGTAAGTACATCGTACCTAACGTCTCTACATTTATAACTCGTGTTTTTTTTTTTCGGACCCCACATAACACACCATACCAAAAAGAGACAGTAAAGTAAATTATCCAATAAGACAGTTGAAAAGCCACGTGCACAATGCAGTCTAAGGATCCCGCCTACCTGGAGCTTTTATCGCGCTCAAGGCCGAGAGGCGCAGGAGCGATAAGGACGACACTGCGACGCGCACCAAATGCGCCATCGCCACTAAGCGCAAGCCTCTGAACTTGCTTGCAGTGTTCTCGTCGCTCTGCGTTTACCTATGGGACTTTCAGCGGTGACCCTATAATTTTCTTGGTGGAAAGTGTCTAAGAAGGTTCAATT
Organism: Clitarchus hookeri; assembly: GCA_002778355.1. Taxonomy (NCBI): domain Eukaryota; kingdom Metazoa; phylum Arthropoda; class Insecta; order Phasmatodea; family Phasmatidae; genus Clitarchus; species Clitarchus hookeri. The sequence continues at coordinate 4,946 of NQII01009049.1, forward strand.
CAGGTCCCTTGAGTAGTTTCGTATGTATTTGACGCGTATATTTTGAGATTAAGTTTTAAAAATACGGTTTTTTAACCATTTTGGAGCGCTGTGAAATTGTGTTTATAATGTGCATTACGTCTTGAAAGCACTCAACAGCCCTAGTCTGAAGTCTGTGTTCTTTTCGTAGATCAGAACATTGGACGCAAGTTTAATAGTTTCGCAGAAAAAAAACGGGAANATGCAGGTCCCTTGAGTAGTTTCGTATGTATTTGACGCGTATATTTTGAGATTAAGTTTTAAAAATACGGTTTTTAACCATTTTGGAGTGCTGTGAAATGGTGTTTCTAATGTGCATTACGTCTTGAAAGCGCCCAACAGCCCTCGTCTGAAGTCTGTGTTCTTTTCGTAGATCAGAACATTGGACGCAAGTTTAATAGTTTCGCAGAAAAAAAACGGGAATTACCAACACTGTGTAACGCAGTTCAAGTGCCAGGTAGGCGGGAGCTTTAAGCAACAATACTCCTCCACTCGAATGATTTTTCTGAGCTCACTGGTCTAGAAACCTGAGGTATCTACACATGTCGCTCGACCAAGTCAGCAGGCTTTCCTTTGATAGAGACCGACACTTGATGGAAAACTGAATCACGTGTCGCCCATTCTCGTGAGTCACGCGACTTTGCGTCTATGCGCTGCTTTGACAAAGTCGCACGACGGTGTCGCGTGACAAAGTCTCCGCGATGTAGAATAAACTCATGTGTGGCGAAATAATACGTGACCCATTCAAGCCGGCAAATCGATAAGTAAAGGTGTCAGCTGATCTGTGAATCGAAGAAACGGATTCGATTTCCAGCGAGGCCAAAAACTGATTTTGGCATGTAGGAAACATTGCGGACTTTGCCGTCGGCAGACAGATTTTCTCGGGTCACTCTAGTTTCTCTTACACGAGCATCATCATAATTTCGATTTATCCTAATCGGGTGTCACCTAAATCTCTATGTTTAGCTACATATCCCTGATCAAGAAAATAATTAATTATATTTTTGATGTTTAAATCAATGGTGAGTTCATGTTGTTATGATGGTTTGATTGGACTGACTGTATCCATTGCCGACCACGAGACTAAATAAACTTACGCAGACTCAGCAAGACAAAAACGAAAAAATCTTTTACAACACCACATACAGATAAATAGGAAAAGTTGTTTCCTTTTCACAGAATATTAAAACGACAAAAAGACGGACGAACAACTTATTATTACAAAACAGGACAGACAACAAAAGCAAACCAAAAGAAAAGACAACACGATGACGAAAACAAAACACTACAAAAGTGAACAAAACAGAGCAATAAAAAAAACACTGTCAGTTGTCACAGCTGAACAATAAAAACTCAAAACAAACACGAACATAAAACACAAAAAAACACAATGAAACACAAGTCAGGAAAAGTATTCCTTGTCAGATTACAAATCCAAATAAATCGCCACTACGAACAATACAGGGACCACAAAAAATATCCAGAGGAAAGAATAGATAAACGAACAGAGTACACAGAAACACAAAAATATAATAGACTTATAATTCCGACGATGCTGGCTTCACCCTCATCGGCTCTCAAGACATCGATGTTAAGAGCCGCCCAATATCTCCACCCTCCGATGTCAGTTTACCTTAGTTTCCTGAAATCCCTCGAGGCGAAATCACTCCCACACGCCATAGCAGATTCCTTACCCGGTCCTGCTTGCCTGAATAGCTTGTCCTGTCATCAAAGACCTGCCGGTCGGCGAGGCATTAAGGGGAACCTACCCCCGCCAAATTGGATTCTCGCTTTTCCATCTTGTTTAAATTATCAGTCAAGGTAATCCCGAAAGTGCCCCTATACCAAACTTGTTGTAACTGTGCAGGCGTAACGACCAAACTATGAACTCATAATTACGTCACAATATAAATCCTGTCGAAATTTGGCAAAATCAATACAGTGACGTAAATAAGCGGTCGTAGTTCAGTCATTTTGCCTGTACTGCTGTGCCAAGGTCAGTAACTAGTAGGGTATAGAGGTATAGACTATTCGCCGTTACTTCCAACTTTTCTGGAGCCATGTTAAAGTTCTACTTCCAGGATATTTCTCCTCATTCAAGCAAAGCTTAACCAAGTATAGAAAATTGCACCAAAGCTACAACGCACCTCATTCGTGCGCAATCAGTTTAACAATAATTTGCATAAGAACTATTTTATACTAGGCATTACCAACACACATATTTTCACTCTATTTATATTCATGTTGATTAGAAATTAAATCTTATAATTTATAGACAGAATATAAGTAAAATTTCTATTAACCAAATATAATTTTATTTTGTGTTAACACATGTATGAAACGCCTGTAATACCTGATATATTTAGAAAGCAACCAAACACGTCGTACATGAGGTGGTTTTCTAATGGTTTTATTCAAAAAGTGCGAAGAAAACTACATTTTCGGAATTTTATTTTTTAAAAACATTAATAAGCTTGAAAAACCAAGAATTTAATATGGCGGGGGAAGGTTCNGCAGACTCAGCAAGACAAAAACGAAAAAATCTTTTACAACACCACATACAGATAAATAGGAAAAGTTGTTTCCTTGTCAATAGAATATTAAAACGACAAAAAGACGGACGAACAACTTATTATTACAAAACAGGACAGACAACAAAAGCAAACCAAAAGAAAAGACAACACGATGACGAAAACAAAACACTACAAAAGTGAACAAAACAGAGCAATAAAAAAAACACANCCAAAAGAAAAGACAACACGATGACGAAAACAAAACACTACAAAAGTGAACAAAACAGAGCAATAAAAAAAACACACAATGTCAGTTGTCACAGCTGAACAATAAAAACTCAAAACAAACACGAACATAAAACACAATGAAACACAAGTCAGGAAAAGTATTCCTTGTCAGATTACAAATCCAAATAAATCGCCACTACGAACAATACAGGGACCACAAAAAATATCCAGAGGAAAGAATAGATAAACGAACAGAGTACACAGAAACAGCCCGTCTGGCTGGAGGTATTTAATATGTCAGAGGCCTAGAAGCGTGGGAGAGATAAGGGCGACTTGAGCACGCGCTTCAAATGTCTGGTCGCCTTTACGCGCGACGCACTGAACTGACGCGCAGTATTTCTCTCGTCGACTCGCCTCTGTTCGGCTTTCAATGGTGACCACTTCATTTTATGGCGTATCAATAAAGGCAGAGTCGTGCTCCGTGTCCTTGCGATATGCTAATTAGCTCGTACCGGACATTTTATATCTACAGATGATAGTCGAACACTCTTATAAGCCAATTTTTGCATATAAAAAATCAAACATTAGAATTTGAAATAGAAAACGGAAACCAGCATACGGCCGTGAACATTTTTTGAAATGCAGTTCGTAAGCAGACGCCGCTCAAAAAAATATATTGAACCGTTTATAAATGACAGATATAAGACTGAAGCTCTGTGCTCTGTTTAAGTACATGGACCCGAGGATTTTTTTTTTTATCGCAATCGAGGCAAAGCGATACGGGTGACAATAACACGCGCGCCTTGCGCCCCATCGCTCTTACGCACAAGGCGCTGAACCGCCGCGCCGTGCAGTGCTTCGCCGTCACTATTCCCTGAGCAAACTATATATGTAATAGTGGGGAAAGCCCACGGACGTAAGTACGACTGTACGGTCTTAATTTTGTCCTATTCTCCCAACTCTACAGGAAACTGCGTAGGCAGGCTTTAAGATTGCAATTTATTTTTACAAATTTTCTCGATTTTTTTTTTTCATTCACTTAATGTGGTAAAAACAAAACCGTATGGCCTTACATAAATGGTGTTAACTTTTCTGGCAAAAAGTGGTATTTACAGGATATTTTGCTGAGATACGCGTGAACAACGAACGTACAGAAAATATGTCCGGATTACTAAACTCCTAACCCCAACGTACCGTTAATATTAGAACTAGAAACTAACCCAAGCGAGCAGTCCACTCGTACAGCCGCGAGGATCGACAAACCCGTGAGACAGTTTTGGCACGCTCTCTGGTCGCTTTAGCACAGTCAAAATAGACATAGCAATGGAAAAAATTCCAAAATTTTTGATTTTTTTTTTTAGGGGCTTCCTTTTGATGTGGTGAATCATATATTTTAAAGTCCCCAAGGGTGGGTGGCGAGCTCGAGGAGGGAGGGGAGGTTTTTAGACTTTTTTTCAGGTTTTCGCTTATAACTCGCAAAGTAAGCGTTTTAGCGTCTTGGTCATCCAATACAAAATTGAAGTAGATAAACGTTCCTACAATATTTAATAACAACATTTTTCTCTATCATCAAGTTTTCCGCCGTNACAGTTTTGGCACGCTCTCTGGTCGCTTTAGCACAGTCAAAATAGACATAGCAATGGAAAAAATTCCAAAATTTTAGATTTTTTTTTTTTAGGGGCTTCCTTTTGATATGGTGAATCATATATTTTAAAGTCCCCAAGGGTGGGTGGCGAGCTCGAGGAGGGAGGGGAGGTTTTTAGACTTTTTTTCAGGTTTTCGCTTATAACTCGCAAAGTAAGCGTTTTAGCGTCTTGGTCATCCAGTACAAAATTGAAGTAGATAAACGTTCCTACAATATTTAATAACAACATTTTTCTCTATCATCAAGTTTTCCGCCGCTAGAGCGCGTTGAAAAATGAGTAAGATTTGCAAAATCTGCAAAAATGCCCTTTAAAGCTATTTTCACCTTGGATTCTTCCTTATCATGACTTTAGATGACATCCAAATGCTCATATTATGTTCTCATATGTATCATGACATGTTTGCTGAACGTCAGTGATGCTCGTGTGGTGACTCGATCATGTACATTGTCGGAACGGAGTCCCGATGTCATAATGGAATTATAGGCTGACAAAGTAGACAGTTTTTATAATTCAGAATGAGTTTTACTTGATGCAAGTAATTGCTAATTAATTATTAAATCGTAAATGAAATATAAAGTGTAAAGTAAATTAAATGAATTAATTTGGTGAAGTTGTTTTTAGTTAAGGGAGGTGGGGGGGGGATGTCCATGATGTCTTCTGGGTCGTTTCCAACTTGAAAATCAAAATTGGGTTACAGTGAGGTTCATTTGAGTTAATAATAATTGATAGATAAATATAATGTACATGATATGAATAAAATTTACAGTGAATAACTTGTTAGGAGGATGGATGACGATGTCCATGAAGTCTTGGTGTCCATGGAGTTNTGACGATGTCCATGAAGTCTTGGTGTCCATGGAGTTGTTCGTTGTTAACCTGAAAATTGAAATTCGGGTAACACTGTAGTTGAAAGCATAGTAATACTAATTACAGTAAATGCAATGTAGATGATTTGAATGAAACGTACAGTCAATGACTTGCTGTCGTTAGTTGATTTCATCAGAGGGGTCCACCAAGTCGTCAGGGTCATGGTCATCTTCATCGTCTTCAACTGGAGGGCTGTTGCTGCATACACCCTCATAGTTGCTGCAGATGGTTGAGCAGTGGATAACGGAATTCCTGCAGCTGCACCGGCCACTGCAACCTTTCGTGCAGCCACAGAAGATGGTTGAGAGGACTGAAGCAGGAGCAGCTTGATCGAGGGTTGGCAGTGGGCTCAGGTATCCATCGCTNCAGAAGATGGTTGAGAGGACTGAAGCAGGAGCAGCTTGATCGAGGGTTGGCAGTGGGCTCAGGTATCCATCGCTTCCCCTCATCCGACCCCATTCCATAGCATCGAGTTTTCTCCCCAACCATTCCTGGACCACGTGGCAAACCCGATAGGAGTGCTGTATCGCAGTGCCTTTAGTTGTTGGAAGAGAGGGGAGGTCAGGCTTCACTTTGGCCGTTGACTTGACGAATGCAGCGTAACGCTGCTTGTTAATGTCCGCGACTCGAGCATCGTACACTGCGAGGAACATCTGTTCCCCGGCATTTTGCACTTCCTGCTGCGTTGAGGTGGTGGAATAGAACACGTTGGAATTAACTTTCAGGGCGATGTTCCTCATCACAAGTTTCGCAACGGTTGTTTTCCCTTTTCCGAAATATACCTGAAGTGGTGTCGCATCCACTGAACGCGTGGATGAACAATATGTCGGCGAATTCTTGGTCTTATAGTTCGGTTGTGGAATAGGTCCGGCCTTCCTCATTTCCTTTCCCAGGTTTGGAAAACCACATCTGTTGTTCCCTGGGAGCTAATGCGATCAGCAAGACCAGGAGGTCAACGTCTTCGCCGATGAGAGTGGTTGCACAACCGGCTTTAGCTTTTTCCAAGGTACACTGAAAAATACTAGAGGGGAGGGAAGTCGAGGTCATTGGCTTCGAACATAAAGGAACAAAAAATTGTCCCGTTTGAGGTCCGGCTCAGGGTTCCCCCTTGAGCCTCCCCTTTTATTTGGTGAACGCACTGAAAACCAAACGATTTTTTCAACTCAACTAGCTGACTTACATTTAATTAGTTATCTTACTTTTAACTTATTTAGCCTATTTCCACTGATAATGTATATACTAACAAATAACTTTATCATTAATTAATTCATTGAATTAACATTTTAATTATTAATTAGAAATTACTTACATCAAGTAAAACTCATTCTGAATTATAAAAACTGTCTACTTTGTCAGCCTATAATTCCATTATGACATCGGGACTCCGTTCCGACAATGTACATGATCGAGTCACCACACGAGCATCACTGACGTTCAGCAAACATGTCATGATACATATGAGAACATAATACGAGCATTTGGATGTCATCTAAAGTCACGATAAGGAAGAATCCAAGGTGAAAATAGCTTTAAAGGGCATTTTTGCAGATTTTGCAAATCTTGCTCACTTTTCAACGCGCTCTAGCGGCGGAAAGCTTGATGGTAGAGAAAAATGTTGTTATTAAATATTGTAGGAACGTTTATCTACTTCAATTTTGTACTGGATGACCAAGTCGCTAAAACGCTTACTTTTCGAGTTATAAGCGAAAAACTGAAAACAGGTCGAAAACAAAGCCGAAAAATCTCCCCCCCCCCCCCCNCTCCTCGAGCTCACCGCCACCCTTGGGGACTTTTGATATATGATTCCCCACGACAAAAGGAAGCCCATAAAAAAAATCAGATCTATTGGAATTTTTTTCCAAGTTGGCCTCTTTTATGTCTAATTTGACTGTATATAAACACGTTCTTGTTACCTGGCAAAGTTCACCGAACATGTCGCAGGAACAAGTTGCCCTACTGTACGTGAAACTATAAGATGCCTGCTTCTGGCGGTGGGAAATTTACGATTGACAAAATATGTTTTGACGACCTTGCGTGTCTTCAGGGGAGACTCGGGAACATTCAGCACAGCTGTTTAATTATTATTAAACTATTCATAATTAAATTGAATATGTAGATATTACTGCCTTATTAACATAACAACGAACAATTCCCAAGTTGTTTTTCTTTTTTCAGATTTCATTTCGTTTCTAATTCCCCACTATCTTTTCCCTTTTTCCAATTCCCTGCGTGAAATGCTATCTAGCGTGCTGGATTAGAATAAAAGGTACGTTGTAAATAATGTGGCCCATTCGCCAGATTACACAATGCTTCTGCATTTGAGTGGTTCGCGTCGGACAACATATATCTGATGCGCAGTGATTCATCAGAGCACGCGATACTGTAATCAGTGCTCCGCGGGATTACAGTCTTACGAACACCATNCTGATGCGCAGTGATTCATCAGAGCACGCGATACTGTAATCAGTGCTCCGCGGGATTACAGTCTTACGAACACCACGGTGGGAGGAGGGGAAGGGGGGTGCTGAATTCAACACACAACAACGGCAATTATTTTTAATCGCCTTAATTTCCTCTGGCGACGATCGGCGGAGTGGAACCGAAGTCTTCCTCGCTCGAGCAGCGGCACGACTTACATTCCCAGAGGGTAGGCGACTGTCATCTCTTGTGGAGATGGCGGCGCCAATTAAAGCGGTCTAATGGACGACGAAATTAACTCCGTCGACGAGGGGTGTGGTGGGTACGCGCTCGTAAATCCCATTTTGCTCTCGCTGGCTCGTTGTTAACGGTACGATCTNCTGATGCGCAGTGATTCATCAGAGCACGCGATACTGTAATCAGTGCTCCGCGGGATTACAGTCTTACGAACACCATGGTGGGAGGAGGGGAAGGGGGGTGCTGAATTCAACACACAACAACGGCAATTATTTTTAATCGCCTTAATTTCCTCTGGCGACGATCGGCGGAGTGGAACCGAAGTCTTCCTCGCTCGAGCAGCGGCATGACTTACATTCCCAGAGGGTAGGCGACTGTCATCTCTTGTGGAGATGGCGGCGCCAATTAAAGCGGTCTAATGGACGACGAAATTAACTCCATCGACGAGGGGTGTGGTGGGTACGCGCTCGTAAATCCCATTTTGCTCTCGCTGGCTCGTTGTTAACGGTACGATCTNTCGACGAGGGGTGTGGTGGGTACGCGCTCGTAAATCCCATTTTGCTCTCGCTGGCTCGTTGTTAACGGTACGATCTGCCACTCTCGCGTTCGTTACGTCTCCATTCGCCATTGCACCAGCAATAGCGATCTCATGACGTTGCAAATGTGAATCGGTGACTCCAGTTGGTGAAATGCTGATCGCAGAAAATTTAGTTATAGGCCGTTCGTGGTTAACTGAGCACTTTTGAAAGTCCTGCTTGGGTTCNAAATGCTGATCGCAGAAAATTTAGTTATAGGCCGTTCGTGGTTAACTGAGCACTTTTGAAAGTCCTGCTTGGGTTCTACTTCTCTCGCCATTTTGTATCCTTCTGCCATATGCGCGATGTTAGCGGCTGTGGACAGTCACACGTGTGAAAACAAACTATCCCAGGTTAGTTTAATGGGTCNGCCATATGCGCGATGTTAGCGGCTGTGGACAGTCACACGTGTGAAAACAAACTATCCCAGGTTAGTTTAATGGGTCCTGTTAGCACGGGATCATAGACTAAAGATGAGGTAGGCAGATTGTCTTCTGTACATGTACCCATCATTGACCTACCCTACACCAACAAAACTGTCAGTTTTTTGGTCAATAGTAGTGAACATGTTTATTTATATCTTAATTAAATTTTCAAAAGACAAGCCCTTTTACACATTCTAAGAAATAGTTCGGAAATTCATCACACCAGTGTTTAGGAATGATAGGGAAACTGTTGTTGTGAAGTTTTTTCANTCTAAGAAATAGTTCGGAAATTCATCACACCAGTGTTTAGGAATGATAGGGAAACTGTTGTTGTGAAGTTTTTTCATATACACACGCGGTAGCGCTCCTGAACAGGTATATGAAACAGCCAAATGGGTACTGTCATTACCAAATACACATAGTGGTCTGATAAACACTTCCGTATTTGTATACTAATGTATGGTGACCGTCCTACACTACGTATAGGCAAAACCTTCCGGTGCATGATGGGAACAAGTTAACCATAAACATTTCTTACAGTGTTTGAATAAAATACTTTTGCCAGTTTGAATGTAATCTAATTGCATTAAACGTTTGTTATAGGAAAAACAAAACCATCTCAAAACACTTGTTTACATAATCAGTGTTCCAACCTCAAATGCTATCCAAGTCGTTTATGATAGTCATGTTGGGAGTAAAGCAGTCCATTGTTAGGACACGGAGTGGCTACTGTGCACTCGCCACCATTTTCTGTCTATGGTGAAACATAATGGGTAAGAATACGCATGCACAGAACTAAAGTCCGCTTACAAACGCATACACAGTAGCCACTGCCTGAGCGGTCCAGAGACACTAGTGTAATATACGTCGCCACGAGCCTGGTGACTTTATTCACGCGCAAGTAAAATCGCGAAAATGTCGAACGTAAATATGTTCCTAATAAGGCAATTCTTACTGTAATTGACGTAAAGCAAACAAACTAAACCAAAGAAATTCAGTATCCACCAGCGGCACGGTGGAAGCCGTTCGTCGTTAGCGGGTCAATGGCCAAGAATAAAAAAAAGTATTTTAAATTTAAATTAACTCTTGTAAGTATTACAATATCGAAAAAAAATTTTTACCAGCTTATTGAGGCTCACCCAAAACTTACATAATAGTATATATAAAATGCCGATTCGAACGCAGCGCTGGCGCACCATAGCTTTTAATCATAAATTTTCAAACCACTTTTAAAAGCTAATGCGTTTAAAATACCCATCCGTTTTCAAACCACTTTTAAAAGATAATGAATTAAAAATACCCATCCGTTTTCAACCCACTTTTGAAAACTAATGGGTTAAAAATACCCATCCGACTACAACCCACTTTTGAAAACTAATGGATTAAAAATATCCACCCATTTTCAAACCTCTTTTAAAAAATAATGGATAAAAAATAACCATCCGTTTTCAGCCTACTTCTAAAACTAATTGTTTGAAAAGAACCATAAATTATGATAATACCAATTCGGGTGCGGGCGCGTGCAGCACAACAAAGATGCATTAAAATTTGCATTTACAAAAAGGCGCTTATAAAAAGGTGCTCTAAGAATTAGCAGCGATACTTTTTTTATTTAAAGAAATGAAAATGTATAATAAAAAACAAAACATGGATCAGTTGCAAAATGCATTAAACAACACCTGCCATTTTATGAAACTTTCCGACCTCACAATAAAGCAGTCCTACCCCATAAACCACGCTGAAATTAAATAAACCAAATACGATCTCAAAATGGTAGTTACTTCAGGAAACTTTAAGGTGACCTTACCAGACAGATATGTACAGATTTTCAGTACAAAAGTGTTGTTATGTTAATCGGGGAGGCACAACCATTGTGTATAAAGGAATGGAAAAAGGTGGTGACACACAAAGGCACTCTATTGTGTTTGTAAATGAGTAAATGCGCGTATTCGTATAATTAGACATCAGTTTATTTTAATTTGCATTCATATCTCTACAAAGTTTTAATGATTGTGAAANGTTATGTTAATCGGGGAGGCACAACCATTGTGTATAAAGGAATGGAAAAAGGTGGTGACACACAAAGGCATTCTATTGTGTTTGTAAAAGAGTAAATGCGCGTATTCGTATAATTAGACATCAGTTTATTTTAATTTGCATTCATATCTCTACAAAGTTTTAATGATTGTGAAACCATTAAAACACAATTACCTCTCTTACTTATAAAAGGTGCTGCAACATAGTTAAATTAAAAGTTTGGATATGCACCTCCAAAGTCGACACATTAAGGTAGGTGAAACACCTAAATCTTTTTCTAAATCTTTCATTGCACTTTCTATAGAAATACTATCCATCTTTATTATATTACAAGAAAAAATTGGAAAAGGTTTATGGTCAACTTAATGGCTTGCCAGGGACCTTTTTTAAAAATATTATTACGGCCTAATTTGACGCCAACAAAACTCCGTTTTTTCGGAGAACTTCCCCACCTCACCCCTCGGCCAGCTTTTTTTTTAAGTGGTGAGGTGGAGGAGTTTTTTATTTTTTTCTAGTACCCCCTCTCAGATGGTGTGGCGCCTTCACCATCCGAGATTACCCAGCTATATGTCTGATACAATAGTGAATACTGTAGAGAGTATTTTTGCTGGGCTTTAAAGGTACAATATATTTACATCTGCTACACCTAGACAACTGCTAAGAGTACGAGCATTAATTTTATTAGCTCAAATTTGTAATGGCTCTGTTGATAAACATACAGTGTGGGTAAGGGCATCTTCACACCCACACTGTGAATTTATCCGCCCAGCCCGGGATTTAAACCCACGAACCTTTCATTAAGAGTCTGATGTCTTACCACTGATATAAACTGGCAAGATGCTAGGCGAGGTTCTTCATACAATTTATAAAGTGAGTTACATTGAATGGTTTAATGAATAACATCTAGAGCGTGGATACATAGACCTCGACCACATCCTGGTTCACATGGTACGTCACCGATAGCGCGGCAGTCGCATATGGTGTAGAAACAGGTTTTCCTCGTACGGACTTGCCAACAGAACGCGAGATGTGTGTTGAAGTCAGATACACGATGCAATTGCATTTATCAACAAGCCTGACCTATATTCTTTAGATTTTTTATTATGAGTACTTCCAGCCTAAAATACCTTTTTCTTTAATATAAAAATAAGTATCTACGGTCACATCTCTAAGACCACAGTTCTTTATGATGAATAAAAATTTATTAACTTACCTTTGTTATCCTTAATTTAAACTATTATTTCCTTTACTGGAGTTGTTTGCATGGGAAAAAATAATGGATATGCAGGTTTGTAATATATCGTGTCATCAAATCCAAATGTCATCCTTGGTTTAAATGTAACAATTATGCTAGTTTCTCTGTGGTTATTTTCATCATGTTTTAATATCATTCCATTAGCTATATTACAGTGTATATTTATTGTTTCAAAGGGAACAGATTTTGGAATTGTATTTCCAAAATGGAACTCGTTTGATTTCAGGATTTTTTTTTCTGTGAAACCCAAAAGTTCTCCTATAGAACCCCATTTTCCAAACTGTAAATCATACACACATTTTACTTTCACCCTGTTTGTTGTCTTATCCAGCTCGAGGGATATGCTATTATTTTCTCCCCCACCCATTGGAACTATATTAAATGGGGGAATTGTCTTCATAGTTTTTACAAGATCTTTTAAACTATATTGGCCAACTGGAATTTCAACTGATGTTTCCATACCACCCAGGTCTTTAAAATAGAGCCTATTTTTCACAGGGTAGAACTTAACTAGAGCTACTGAGTGCTCCTCTATCTCTAAAGGATAATGTAGTCTTTTCTTCAACACTGATTTATTATCTGTTAGCTTAAATACTTTACTAATTTTTTACAAAAAAATCTATTAAATAAATGCATAATCCAAGAAACATGAAACAGGTAGACAGGGATATTAAAATAAGGATAAGAGACAAAACTGTATTGAGAAAACGACATGGAGAATAAATGCCTAAAAATATTAGAGGTTTGATAGTGGGCCCTAGTAATTGTGGAAAAACTACACTTATGATTGATAATTTTATATATGCCCCAGAATGGTTGGACTTTGGTACTCTCTGTGTGTGTTCAAAAAGTCTGAACCAATCAAAATATTTTTCTCTTTAAAGGAAGATACAGAGGTAGCAGCAAAATCAATAACTGAACCAATAGCATACTTCTTCCCTACAAATGAAGAAATGGTTACAGTGAATGAATGTTGTTATGACTATTGTGGTTTTTGATGTCATACTTGAAAATCAGGACAAAGTAAGAGATTTCTTCACTCGTGGTAGGCACAAAGATATTGATTGTTTCTATTTAGCTCAGACATACTTAAAGGTGCCTAAACAGCTTATAGGAGACAATGCCAATTTTTTTTGCATATTCAGACAAGACAAAACAAATCTTTAACATATTCATAGCGATTTTGTTTGTGGTAATATCCCATTTGAGAAATTTAGGAAGACTTGTTCAAAATGTTGGGATAAGGAATATGGTTTTGTTACAATATATAAGACTTCTAAGTTGAATAACGGCAAGTATCGGGATAAAAATAAATATTTTTTTAAACCCTTAGTTTATTAGCACATTTTCCTTTGCTTTTAACGGAAGTGTTTCCATTAAGAACTAACAGACTCTGCTCTTTTTTAAATGTATTTGTATACCATAACTATTTAAAAAAACACAACTGTGATTTCAGATAAACTGAAAGTTTTTGGAATTTAAAAAAATTTCTTATCGGGCATTACATAGAAAGGCTTATATGTTAACGCTTTTCAAATTATGGTATAATTTGATAACTCCTTTATAATCCTCTGATTTTATTATTATTTCATTTACTCTTCCACTCATAAAAATGTATTGTGTTTGATTATTACCCAGGTAAAATAATTTGTCCTTTGAACTGTATTTCCCGACTAAAATAATAATTTCAATTCCGTAGGACTGATAGTACTCTAAATTGACTGCATTATTAGGTGCAATAGGATTTCCCATGTTCCTAAGTCTTTTGTTTTCAAAATCTATATTATCATCTTCCAAGTAGGTAAGAAAGGCTTCATCCAAGGATCTTTTATTTCTTGTCAGTGTTGTTATAAAGTCACTGAACTGTGGTCGGGAAACAAAATCACTAGGGTTGATCTTCTCAGTAGTTGTATCACTGTCCCTGTGTTCTTTAATTTGATCTTCAATCCAAGAGGTAATTAATGCATTTCAACATATATCCATCGTTTATTAATAGTAAAATAAACTTTGGAAATTTAAAATTATGTGAAAAGTGATTTAGCACAATGACGTAATTACTTGGTGAAAATTTTGAAAACTGCTATCGTTATAAATAATATTACCCCCGAGATACGCAATCAATTCCCGGGGTGGATCTCCACCAAATGAGTCGAAAAAATATTTTTTATTGGATTCTTTCCAGTAGCATACCCAGTGTGTTCCAGAGNGGCATACCCAGTGTGTTCTAGAGTTTTTGAAACATCTAGGTTTAACAATCCCACATTCCTTATCGAGTGGCATGTTAGGTAGTTTATCAATCATAAATACACCTCAAAAATGTTTAATGTTTAATTTTTTAACCATTTTATCAATATCAAAGTTACTAAGTTGAGTTAATTCTTTTTTTTTTTTTTTTTTGGATATTCTTCACCCCCTTACCTTGTTTTTCCATGGCTAAATTATGTCTATTTTGTTCTTCCAATTCCTGGTCTCTCTTCTTAGCATTAATTACTGATGTAGCGATAGATGAAGCACCTCCTGCCAATGCCCCTAGAGCTCCCAATGCTGCAAAAATCAAAGGTAAAAATCCACCCTTGTGAGATGTCAAACCATTTCCAGCCTTCATTTCCTTAGACATTTTCTTAAGTTGTGGAGTTGAGATTGTGATAGTCATACTTTTGCCTTCCTTCAATTTCTTGTTTTTGCGTTCCAGTTGGTCTTTCGTCAGGAAAGAATCAATATTCAAACCCTCCAGCTCCTCGCTAGAAACTTGAAATGCGATGTTTTTTACTTTCATTTATTATACCTAATATTTTTAAAATTTTATTTTAATTCCCCGGCCCAGCTTACATTTAATATGCATTGCAGATCTAGTAACACCAGCCCACAATCTCTCATTGAGATCAGCATTTGGACTTAACCATCTTTTGAATGCCTTTTTTTCTAGTTCCTTATCAGCTACGTGTATTTCAGCTAGATCTTTATGGTGATGATAAGCTATATCATGCTCCATTGCAGCTTCATCTAATGGATTAACAGGTTTATCACCTCTCTCAAGTCTCTCTTTTAGTCTGGTACCTGGGCCTAGGAATTTATAGCCTGGTGCAGGGAACTCAAAAGGTAGAGCATTTATTACATCATTGAATAATCCCTTTCCATGATGCTCCGACTCCCAGAAAGAAGGGGGTATTGTGTTCAACATTCGTATCAGGTATGGTATACCTTTTGGATTATTCACAACAAAGTCACTAAACTTGCTGTTGAGCATATCCATTATTCCGACCTTCTCATTGTAATAGTTATCATTTCCAGCGTTCTCTTCGCCATAAATAACGAGAAGCCTATCAATGAGCTTCCTAACATCATCCATCCATATATATTCTTTGGGATAGCCTGTATATGTCTTTATACCTGTTCCTGTACGAGGGGAGTTGCGGTTTTTCTTTATCATATCGTACACTGGTCTAACGATAGTTTTCCATTTATCGCCCTTGCTTGATTTTGGTGTTCCCGAGTTGGGGTCATTCTTTTGAAAAACTGCATTTGTATCTGTTAGGATATGACTATAGTTTTCATAGTCAGTTGCAGTGTAGTCACTTTCTGATACATCCTTACGAGTTAGCAATTTCAGCAAACCATCAGTTCCAATGTATGTTCGATCTTTTACAGTAAGTCGGTCATTGTTGAATATTACTTCACTATCGCCAATATACCTTTTGCTTCCATCAGGCCTTAGTCCAAAAACATGGTCATCGCAGTTATTTAAGAATTCAGTCACTTTCCCTCCAATAAATGTTGTTCTATAGTTAGTTAACGGTACAATATCGTTTTTGAAATGCTCCAACGCCTCAACGCCATCGTCAATGCGTTCAACGCCATCGTCATCGGTATCTGCTTTACTAAACAGATTCCTCTCAAATGAAGTTTCCGTAGGCGTTCGTGGGTAGTCCAAATTCTTTACAGCAAATGGAACAAGTTCCTTTATTAGGTTCTTATTCTCGTTTGTTACGTGCTCAACTTTTTGTCCCAAGTCCTTTATCGCATCTATCAAAGGTTGTTCCTGTCTTTTATTTTTATCATACTCGTCTTTATGTAGTTTCCGGAAGGCCTTAAACTTTTCAATTAGTTGTTTTCTTCTCTCAATATTCATTTTAGCTTGTTCTTCGGTAATCATTTATTATATGTATATATAAAATGAATATTGATAACTTAAATGTGTACTGTCTCAAGTGTAGGAAGCATACACTAAGTGATAAGGTTTCATATGAACTTAAAAATAATGCAAGAATTAAATGTGTTTGTAGATGTTGTGGTACCAATAAGTCAATGTTCACTGGTCGGAGTATAAAAGACGATATTGCAAATGAAATTCATAAACCAATGCGAAAAAATTTCCCCAGGAGGGCTGTTCTATCTTTCGGCATCGACGATCTCTGGCAGGCTGACTTGGTTGAGATGGGCTCTGGGCCATTAAAAGGTATACACAGTCTTAACAAGGGGTTTAAGTATATGCTGACTGTGATTGATGTATTTTCCAAGTATGCATGGACAATACCTGTCAAAGATAAAACAGGTGAAAATGTTACTTTAGCATTTAAAACTATTTTGAATGGCCGCAGTCCTATGCATTTACAAACAGACGAAGGGAAAGAATTTTACAATAAATCATTTAAGACGTTAATGGTCAATAACAACATAACACACTATTCAACATACAGCGGAAAGAAAGCCAGTGTTGTAGAAAGATTTAATAGAACATTGAAGGAGATAATGTGGAAGATATTTACTGTGCAGGGAAGCTATAAATGGGTGGATGTATTGCCTAAATTAATAAGTGAATACAACAACACTGTTCACAGCACAATCAGGATGAAACCTGCCAATGTAAGCGCTAAGAATGAAAGGTCTATTCTAATGAACATGTACAGTAGAGAAAGAAAAATGGCTAAAGCATGGTTTGCTATAGGAGATAAAGTTCGTAAAAGTAAATACCTATTTGAAAAGGGGTATACACCAAACTGGTCCACTGAAGTATTTAAGGTATGTGAAGTATTGTACACGCACCCCATAACATACAGAATAAAAGATTTGAAAAGTGAGTCCATCAAGGGTATATTTTATGAACCAGAGCTGCTTAAGACCCAGTATGATCAAGACTACTTAGTAGAGAAAGTTTTACAAAGGAAAGGAAATAAGCTGCTTGTTAAATGGTTGGGTTTTGATAGTAGTCATAATTCTTGGGTTGTTAAGGAAAGTGTAGTTGTTTAAAAAAACTAAATGTTTTTTCTATATAATAAATGAGTATACAAAAAATTGAAAGCTATGAACGTCAGTCGTTTCCACCAAACGACCAGACAAAAAACAATTTAAATGAATACAACAAGCGCATTGAGTTTGATATTCCTGTTGGCGATGCATTTACACATCCGAATGAGGCTTATGTGTACCAACAGTATAAGCTAACTAAAAGAGATACAAATGCGGGTTATGAAAAAACTTCAACTATTGACCTTTGTGAGAATTTCTTCCCATATCAGTTCTCAAGAGTAGAGATCTCTAAGCATAGCAATATAATTGAAAATATTGACAATCCTGGCATCACTTGGACTATGATGCATGCATTGCTTAGCTCAGAATCGGAATCATCATACTTGCAACTAGCAGGCAAATATTTTAAGGCAGATGGATATAATGAACTTGTCTATCCATTAATATATTTGTTTGGGTTTATGAGGGATTGTAATGAAATATTCTGGAAAGGTGGGTACAAGATTACATTCATTCGAAATTCTCATGATGATGTTTCNTTTCTATTTACAGAAGGCCTAAAACACCAGAAGATGGATCTCCTGATATTATCCCAGAAACTGGTAAAATTGTTATTGAGAAAATGGAAGTACTGTGGCCAATTGTTGAATATGAGCCTAATTATGGAGGCGAAATTAAAGCAAAACTATACAAACTACACAAAATTCCCATAGGTTTCAATTATTGGCAATGCCTTGAAAAACCTGCACCTGCTGGTGCAAATTCATGCCAGTTTGATATAAAGGATCAGTTCAATTCAGTCTAATTCGATGTGCCTGACTTTGTCATTGTTGGCTTTCAGCTAAACAGAAAAGAAAATGTTGATCAAGACAAACATGGTTAAATTTTTTACCATTGTCATTTAAAAAATATTTCTATTAAGAATGGAAGGAATGAAGTGTTCCCTAAATATAATTGGAACTTTGATATCGAGAATAAAATTTTCGATAATATGTACATTGCCTACAATGATTTTAGAAATTCAAAGACCAAGCTAGGGTAATTATTAAGTTTAGGGGCTTCTCTGAAAAACACAAAAAAAATTCAAAATTATGATATCTTTCTACTCTACTTATCATGTAGAACACGAATATACTAGTGCGTAGCTTTAAAATAAGTACAACATATTAAAAAAAATTGAACAAATTTGCGAGATGACTGTCTTTGGCAGTTTGTTTACGTTTGTGAACGAAACGTCCTAGACCAACGGCGTAATGTTAAAATAAGTAGAACATATTTAAAGAAATCGCGAAATTTGATGCTTACGTCTATTAACGTCTGCCACCATTAAAAATGGCTGCGCATTGCATATTCACGCAATCTAGCGGGCGCATAAATCATCACACGTCATACGTTAGTATGCCTACAGGTACTGGTCGTGGTGAGTTAGGTGGTGCTGCGTTCGTGATTTAAAACTAAGAAAGCAAGCAAGACTACGTTTCTGCGTTATATTAGCCTATCAATGAGTGCTTCTGTGTATAAATTCGGCTGTAAACGAGTGTTTTAGTGCGTTATATGCGCGTATGTGGCGCTTTGTAGGAAGATTGTGATTTCATCGAGTCATCTGAGGTAGAATGGGCCGTTGACGAGTATGTACCATCCGCCTACATTGGTGAGTGCATTGATATTATTTTGGTGTGTTTTACGCCCCTTTAAATCCCTAAAATCCTAAATTCGTAGTTTAGTGTAAAACCCACAAATCCTAACTGGTAGATTAACCTGCAAACGTAATTCAAACAAGGTTTTTCCGGACTTTTTACCCCACAATTTAACATTCTTTCTCTACTAACCTAGGATTATTGGTAGAGAACGCAGAACACAACTGTAGTAGCGTAATTAACGCATGGCTAATTGTATAATATGTGCCCACCTAACCGAACAGAACCTAACCCCACGATGGGTGAATCACTATTTTACATTTTAAAACTAACCTAGGATTGTAGCGATTTTAACTAACTCTGGATTGCAGTTATTAAAAATAACGTAGGATTATAGGGTTCCCATCTGGTCTGTGATTGTAGGGTGTTGATTGGAGATTTGATTAATATTGTACAATCTTATATTACTTTACAACCTTACAATCCTAGGTTAGTTTACAACCCTACAATCCTAGGTTAGTTTAAAAACATAAAATAGTGATTCACTCATCGTGGAGTTAGGTTCTGGTCGGTTAGGTGTGCACATATTTAGAAATTAGTAGTACGTTAATACCCCTAGTATATATGTTCTACATGATTAGTAGAGTCGAAATATACCACTTTTGGAGTTCTTTTTTTTTTTTTTTNCATAAAATAGTGATTCACTCATCGTGGAGTTAGGTTCTGGTCGGTTAGGTGTGCACATATTTAGAAATTAGTAGTACGTTAATGCCCCTAGTATATTCGTGTTCTACATGATTAGTAGAGTCGAAATATACCACTTTTGGAGTTCTTTTTTTTTTTTTTTTACAGAAAAGCCCCTAAATTTAACAATTACCCAAGCTAGATACTCCTTACCGTAACAATGAACTGTATTATAACCCCGATGCATTTATTTCTAGGAGACCATTGTATATTATTGATTGTTCTTACAGAAAAACCTCTATTGTAAAGGATCGAACTAATCTGAAACTTAGTTGATTTTAATAAGCCAACCCAGGCTACAACTATTTGCAATGTGGTGCTAATAAGCCAAAGGAACCTAATTTTTGTTAAAAGTGAAAGCAACACTGAAGCTAACTAGTGGGCAAACATGTATGGTTATTAGTTTTTAATGGGTCATTTCCCATTAACAACATTTATTTTAAAGATTCAATAATTAAAAAAAAAATTCGAATGACATACATGAACACAGCATCAGTCCATGCAGTCTGACAAACATTATGAAAGGTGGTGATTGTATATATACTTCATAGTCTCACTCCTTTTCAATTTTGTAGTGTCCCCACGGTAGTGTATTAATACCATCTTAAAGAATAAATCTTTTGTCATCTTCGGAACTTAATGTTTTTTTTTCAACTCTATTGTAAACAGTCCATGTTTATTAAATCTCATGAGATTCATACTTTTGTACAACACTTCTTTTCCAAACAAGCACTTTTTGTAGTCATCAAAACTTATCTCATTCCTGACTACAGCAGTTTTCACACCCTTTGCCCTTTTCTTTACATCACCTTCCACATTTAAGGCAACATTTTGGCTCTTAATCCAATAAATTCTTCCATTATTATCCAATTCCATTCATCTTTCATTTTGCCTATAATTTTCTTATTTATTTGTGGCATGTTATATATATTATTTTTTTGGATAATCAATTGTATAAAAATGATCGATAATTTCTTTCATGTCACTGTAGAAGTCTGATGTTTCTATACAATATATGTATGAGTCAGTATCTTGATAGCACAGTTCAGTATTTACCCCATACTTTGGTTTCATCACATTATAGTGAAAATCGTACATTAAGGTCTTTGACAAGTTAAGTATGCTAATTCCAACATAAATGTGCTTGTTAAAGCACAGCTTTGTTTTATTCATGTGAACTGCGACCAAAGAGTAAGTAAATATTGTTCTATCTTTAAAATTTGGTTTAGCCACTAATTTATCCACTTGCTTGCTGCTTGTGCACAACCGTATATCCACTCTGTTTCTAATGTTCTCCATTGTTTTGCCGAATACAGAGTTGTTCATTAGTTTATAGAAGTCCTCTTCAAAATAATTAGATGCCTTCGTTCGCATATTTGTGTTTAGATCAATATAGGACTTGAGCCAGTCTGATTGGTCAAACTCCAGAACTCTATGGATCTTCTTCAACTTCATTTCGAGGGACAGATATTGCTTAAGATTTACATAGTGCAGTACATATCTTTCTTTGTCATATAGGGTTGTTAATAATTAAGGCATTTTCGAGCCTTCAGGTATTCTATTCTCTGGAGCCAGTGGTAGATCTTTGTGAAGGTCGTGCAGTTCATGTGGATACTTCAAATCAACTTTCAATATATAGTATTTTCTGGCATCATCTTGAATTTTCGTCACATCTATTTTTGTATTTCTCCACTTAAACCCGCCTTAAGGTAAATACTGACCCATAGCCGATCCATATAAGTTATTGGCATCCAGGTATGCCAGATAAGAGGCTTCAACTTTGGCATCATAATCATTCATGTATTTATTATTTGCTTTGGTGATATTCCACCATGAGTACCTTTTTCAATCATCAAAATAATGTTGTAATCTGTTAGTAGTTGTAGTTCTGTTTTTAGTATGTTTGAGCGTAGCATCCCATGCTAGCCCTGGTACTGTGAAATACCATGCAGGATCTAGCTTATATGTTTTGAGACATACATGTCTTAAGTTTTCTATAATATCACCCAATATCAATACATCTGTTTTGTTGTACAACTGAGTATACTCTCCTAAGGATTTTATGCTGAATGTTTTCTACACCTTTTTTTACAAACTTGTAGTCTTCATCCGTAATATCACATTTGTTGAGTTTGTTGTAAAATGCATCCTTATCAGGTAGTGATGTCTCATAAAATTTTTCAACACTATCCATGTAGGCATACGGGTAAACGCCTTTCCTTATAACAAGATCTAGAAGTTCACTGGAAAAATGGTTACTCGTTTCCCGGAATTGACTTCTGGAAAGATTGCTAGAGAGCTTACCGATGCTGCTGGCCATAACTTTAAATGAGTCAATAAATCTTAAATTTACGCCCTCACATACATGTTTAGTGAAATAAATATATTTTTCTCATTGTTGGGAATTAGGTCAATTTTATTTTCATCGATGCCAAGCTCCTTTACAAATAAATGTGTGTCATATCCGGATAGATTGTGTATAAACACAGGAACAAAACATGGATTTCTATAGGATAAGTTACAATCTTTGTGTGAGACTCCTCTAAATTTACCTGTAAGGTGGTCATGGTCTCTCACAGAGTCTCCATCCTAAGTCTATTCATATATGGCAATGGGTGGCTGTATCATAACCAATCTGTTCTTTCTTGGTCAAGGGAATAATTGGTTTTTCAATTTTGTAGACATCTCCTGTTGCCTTTGCTTCCTCCATTATCATCTTGACGAATACCCTAGATGCATCAGATCCTTCATAAGTTACTGGTGCCTTATAGTATTCATGTTCATATTTTATATAGTAACTGAAACTAATAGGCTCATGTTTTTGGTACGGCTTCGTGTAGGAGTCATCGGGATTTGGTTGGCGAGTTACGATTTTAGTTAACAAACACTCAAAATCGGCATGTATCACAAAAGGGACTCTCAAAGAATGATTTTTGTTCTTGAATCTTAGTATGTTATTTCCTTTATGTGGAAGTTCGACTCTAATTCCATCATGATCTCGGCAGTCTTCTTCGTGAGCATTTAGCTTGCTTTCAGAGTAGAAGTGTTGCAAGCATCTATCGCATATGTATATTTTATGGTCATTCTTTACCACATGTGATGCAATAAATCTCGAAATACTTTTTATCCAGCAGTAGTGATCATTCTTTTCATCTTTGATGTAGAGCAGATTAATATGCTTATCCACCTTATTTTTTGTTATTTTTAATGGATATATTATATATTCCTTATTGTCCTTTTATTTTTCTTCATATGTATATACAATAATTAATAATCCGCTTCTTTTCTCAAAGGTTGGTATGCTATCCAATTTCATAGGAAATTCCAGACCCTCAAGTGCTTCGTCAAATTCATGTTCATGATCCAAATACTTGTTCACTCTTTGAGGATCCTTTTGTGCTGGATGTAGTGCGGATAGAATATACCACAAAAAACATTTTTGATAACTGTTCTTAACATTTATTGCTGCTTGCTTAGGTTTGATTTTTTCTGGAAGATCAACATAAGAGCTACCCTTCAATGGAACATATTTATTTATTCGTATCTCTAGATTGAATATCCTATTGAGCATCCACTGAGAGCCCTTTGCTTCAAATGCACCCATCTCAGCCACGATTTTCAATATGCTAGCGGTATAATATTTTTCTAGATTAGTTGATTTCAGTATAATTTTGTTCTTGGTTTTAAAAAAGTGTCCTACATATTCGATATTGTCACCAGTTCCTCTTTTGTACTCAGCGAAATACTTCATGTTCACTTTTGAGGTCCATTGATTTTAAATGTTTATTAATTATGCTGGTGACAGCTCCTTTTATGATTTGGGTTTTTGTATGCATTCACATTCTTTACAGCATATGTCTTGATCCTACTTTCAAATGCATTTTAAATTTCTTCTACACTGAATCTGAGTGTGTATTTGTGTACTTTGCTCCTCAAGTGACTTCTTATTAGAGATGGTTTGTAAAAGTGGTTACACGTTTCACACTTGACAAATGGCTGTTGAGGTTTCTTCTTATTTCTTTTCATAAAAACATCACACTTAAATTTATATTCGTACCAAACATTACCAGTTGCAGGAGCCTTTTTCATTGCAGTGGTCGTCTTCGTATAATTAAACAATCAGTATATTTTCACTTGTATTCATTTATTATATATACATTTTTTTATTTCACAACCACATTCTTAGTATATTTTCATTCCCTTAAATAAAAAAAAAAGTATCGCTGCTAATTCTTAGAGCGCCTTTTTCTGAACGCAAATTTTAACGCAACTTTTTTGCACTGCACACGCCCGAATCGGAATCATCATAATTTATGGTTCTTTTCAAACAATTAGTTTTAGAAGTGGTCTGAAAACGGATGGGTATTTTTAACCCATTAACTTTTAAAAGTGGTTTGAAAATGTATGGTTATTTTTAATCCTTTAGCTTTTAAAAGTGGTTTGAAAACAGATGGGAATTTTAACCCATTAGCTTTTAAAAGTGGTTTGAAAACATATGGTTAAAAGTTATGGTGCGCCAGCGCTGCGTTCGAATCGGCACTTTATATCTACTCATAATGCATATACTTTTTTTTATTTTAACGTCATAACTGATAACGTTTATAAACAAATATCGGGTCATACAAATTCTAGAAATACTGCACCATTTTACAAAGCATGTTTTAGAATAAAACTCAAATTTATCTTTACGTAAGGTACTATCAACAAAAGTCTTAATTTTAGTGCGTTTTTATAGGAACTGTCTCCTATGGCAGATTATTAGGGGTCACATTATCCCCCCCCCTTGACTCATCGATTCCGCTACCCATGGTTACCACAAATCACATATGACACGTAGGAAAGGCATATAACGACTTTCATTATAATGCTGCCAGTCAGCGTGTCCTTTGAAACGTGCGTAGTCAGTGGTAGGGATTATTTTTCTAAGGTTGGTTTCGAAAGTGCTCAGTTAAGCGGAATCAGCTGTACTTATCTGCTTGTTCCTGTCAAGCCGGTCGTACTGTAAACGGGCGGAAATCAAAGGGAGTTAAGCGAGATCGGGTCACTGGAATGCGGCGTATAGCAGACTCCAGTGATTAGTTGGCTGTCACAATTAAGTGGATGCGTCCGTACGTGCTGTTTGACCAGGTAATGGCGGTAACTTGCTACAGTGCATTCTCTTACTTCCAACTTTACTGAAGCCCTGCTTAAGTCCTATTGCCAGGCTTTTCCTCCGCCACATGCAAACAAAGCTTAACTGAGTCTAGAAAATTACACCAAAGGGACTACGCACCGCTTTCGTGCTCAATCAGTGTAATAATATTTTGCATAACAACTATTTCTTACTAGGCATTACCAAAAAACTTATTTTCTCAGTGTTTTTATTCGCATTTAATATAAATGATATATAATTTATGTACAGAATATAAGTAAAAGTTATATTTTACGAAAAATAAGATACTTTTATGTTGACAGAAATATAAAATTCTTGTGATACATAGTATATTTAAGAAACAACTAAATACGTCATACATGGGGTAACTTTTTAAATGTTTGTTTCAAAAAGTGCGAAGAAACCGTGAATAGACTATACATTTCACTCGGCTGACGCAATTCGTTCACTGAAAGAAATCAGCAGAGAGAATTTAACAGAACATATCTGTAATTTCATTTTATGGTAGCGACAACTAAACTTTAGTACCAGCAACAGAATGTTCTGCAAATCTTTACAATCCAAATGGTTAACAGAACAATCCAGGTTTTGTTAAAAGTTATTCTGTTGTGGCAACCATCTTTTCTACGGCAGGAAAAAGAGTTTTATGTAGTAGGAACTATACAGATAGTTGTGAACACAATCTTACAGTTTTGTTACGATAACAGAACAACATATTATAAAACCAGCAGTGATGTTCAGTAACTACAACAGAATGTTCTGTAGAAATCACCTCTTTTTTTTCCTTCAAAAGTTTACAGAAAAATTATGGTAGCTACAACAGGGGCGTGGACTGTTGTAGGTACCCTCCGATTCTGTTAAGATTACAGAGCTGGTATTGTAGAGTTAACGAACGAGTATGGTAATTACAACAGTGTCGCGGACTGTTAAAGGAGCTCTCCAATTCTTTTAAAGATTACAGAACTAGTAGAATTGACAATATAGAAGAAAGATAGGAAAATGTTGCTGTTGTGAAGTAATATTTATTTAGTGGAGACTGTTGACAACCTGTGAGGGTACTATGCACATTTTAAAGTGTTGACATACACCGCCATATTAGGCGTTAAATGTAATAATAGCAACAAGGGTTTAGGAATGTTCTATTTGTTTTCAAAAGACATATATAACTTACACAAACAGGACATAAAAATTAAATGACTAACGCCATATTTTTATTGGTCCTACAAATAATCTTATGTGAAATGAAAACCTGTTTACACAAACGTTACATGTAAAAAATAACTTTATATCAGATGACACCCAATGTTGTTTAATATAAAATACATATAACATAAAGGAAATATTATTTTATTAAATAAATAAGCCAACTCATGTGTGAATTCGTCGGGTCGAGATTCGTCTGTATACACGTTACATGACATACGTAAAAAAAATTAAACAGTGTAAAAGAAATACATTTAAAAACCTGAATATCGTAACTGATATAATAGCCGAGCGGTCTAAGGCGTCCATCTATTAAAACAAGGTCCGCCAGTATTAGGCTGCTTCCATCTTACACAAGGAAGTTTTCAAGTTCTGAAAAATAAGTTCAGATAGCAGCGCATCCTATGAGCCGACGAGGGAACTGCAATAGACCACACAAGATGGTTAGGGATACCATGCCGTCCAGTAAAGCCAACAATGTAGATATTTGGGATTACCATAATTACACTTTTGCTGGGGCCACCATGCTGCTCAGTTAAGACAACAGAGCATATTGTTAGCACTACCAAATGTTATTCCTAGGTGCACAATCAGCTCTGTAGCGGCTTCAGAGCAGCATTGTAGGGAATGCCATACTGGATTGTAGTCAGAACCCTACTAATTTGTAATCGCGACATTCTATTCTGTAGAAAGTAATGACGTCACTGATTTGTGACGTGCTGACATTTTACAGTATGCTCTGTTGGCGTTACCATATACCTTTAACAATATTCTTTGTGTAGCCACAGCCAAACAGACCGTTGTTTGCGATTTGTTGGTCAGCAATTTAAAAACATTAATGAAAGGGATTATATTACCTATAAAACTCTGACAGATATCGCATTTCAATTCAAGAAATCACTTTTATCTTCAGTTATTGTTTATTTCGTCGTATAAGTGGTTACTAATTAGTTTTAAATCTAGCGAGTGAAGATGTTTGGGCAGCTCTTAGCATCAGCGTCTTGAGAGCTGACGAGGGTGAAGCGAGGTAAGTAGGGAAACAGCGCCCGCAATGATGGAGCGGGGGAAACTGGAGATCCCCGAGAAAAATCACCGACCAGCGGAATCGTTCGTAACGATTCCCACTTGCGAAAATCTGGAGTGTACCCGCTGGGGATTGAACCCGGTTCACCTTGGTGGGAGGCGAGCAGTCTAACCGGTCAGCTACCGTGGCCCCCAGTTTTAAATCTAGTCATTCGAAAGTCTCAATACTCAAATATCCATACTTGCCTTAATAATAATTCTAGGCTATAAGTACGTTTTGTTCTCATTTTGTACAGGTAATCTATTGCAGTGTTTTGACATGTAGTTGAGAATAACACCGTGCTAGTGGAATGACAGATCGCCATCGTTATTTGTGTTCGTCAGCTTTTGACGTAATAATTTTGGGCGAATAACTGTTTTGGTATTATCTTAATAAATTTACTTTGCCGTACAATACATAAGGGTGAATAATTTATGTAAGAATGGCATTTGATATTTTTACAAATGTCTTTATTAGTATTTAAAGAATTTAAAAAAAAATACTGCTGAATTTTTTATTGGAATGTAAGTTACCTTCTAACCGAAAATTAATAGGACAAACTGCACTTGAGAATAGGTTGACCAACTTGAGACACACAGGAATCAAAGAACCTAATGGTGGAATAAAGCCGGAACGCCCCATGCCCATAACAGGACTATCACCTAACCTAAGATTATAACAAAATTTTACTACTGACGAGTTCTAAGACTGTAAGTATGGAATCAAGCAAAAGTCAAGTAAGGACAAAAATAAATAGAATTTAAACAAAATACCATACATTTAGTTAACGTATTCTATTAATGTTTTCCAACTCTCCAGCAATAAAAAATGCATTTCACCCCTCATATATTTTTTTGTAATGCAAGTTTCTTTCATTTTATTTTGTCAAGCGTATTTTATTTATAACAAGGTTTTAAATGCACCTAAAACCTTTGAAAATTCTATTAAAATGCATTAAATTATTACATGAGATCATGAACTTAAAAAATTGCCATTTCAACAATCTTTAATTACAATCATAACAACAGAGACTAAACATAAGTTTACAAGCCTGTAAAAGTACTATTAAGTGTTATCACCCGAGCTACTTATGCATGAGAAATGTAACTGCTGTTCTCTAAAATTTTTAGATCTCACAACTTTTATTTCTGAGTGTTTTGTTTCCTCACATTCTACTCAAGCATTTTTGTATCTATGGGAGGGGTCCAGGCCCCTTGGACTCGTCCCCTTGGACTCGTCCCCTTGGACTCGTCCCCTTGGACTCGTCCCCTTGGACTCGTCCCCTTGGACTCGTCCCCTTGGACTCGTCCCCTTGGACTCGTCCCCTTGGACTCGTCCCCTTGGACTCGTCCCCTTGGACTCGTCCCCTTGGACTCGTCCCCTTGGACTCGTCCCCTTGGACTCGTCCCCTTGGACTCGTCCCCTTGGACTCGTCCCCTTGGACTCGTCCCCTTGGACTCGTCCCCTTGGACTCGTCCCCTTGGACTCGTCCCCTTGGACTCGTCCCCTTGGACTCGTCCCCTTGGACTCGTCCCCTTGGACTCGTCCCCTTGGACTCGTCCCCTTGGACTCGTCCCCTTGGACTCGTCCCCTTGGACTCGTCCCCTTGGACTCGTCCCCTTGGACTCGTCCCCTTGGACTCGTCCCCTTGGACTCGTCCCCTTGGACTCGTCCCCTTGGACTCGTCCCCTTGGACTCGTCCCCTTGGACTCGTCCCCTTGGACTCGTCCCCTTGGACTCGTCCCCTTGGACTCGTCCCCTTGGACTCGTCCCCTTTGACTCGTCCCCTTTGACTCGTCCCCTTGGACTCGTCCCCTTGGACTCCTTCCTCCCTTGGATACGTGCCTAGTGTGTGTTAAGCTGCTGCATTGCTCTTCTTATATAAGCTTCCCTCCATGGTAAGTCCCTGTGGCGGAAAATGGCCGCGGAAGCTTGAACTCGGCTTGTCACAACAAAAGCACTCAAGCTCTCATGTCTTTCCAAATATACTCGCCACTGCAAATGCCAACATTCTAGTAGTTGCAGAGGAGGATACCTGATGTTTTATTTCCTTTGCTTCGCCGGCAAAAACGGTATGCATTCTTGCAACA
This sequence comes from Clitarchus hookeri, assembly GCA_002778355.1. Lineage (NCBI taxonomy): Eukaryota > Metazoa > Arthropoda > Insecta > Phasmatodea > Phasmatidae > Clitarchus > Clitarchus hookeri. Next base: position 34,301 of record NQII01009049.1, read on the forward strand.
TGTCCTTTTGCGTTACGTTTCTCATTCCATTTGTATACATATAAAAATCATTTTTTCAACCCAAGATCGGCTGTATAAATGTAGATAAAAGATAAATGTTTACTTTCCATTGTGTTTGTTTCATAATATAGTACTGTTTTTTCACATTCCAACTTGTATGTTACCTTATAAGGCTTTATGTTTTGAGGCTGCCTTGGAAACGAAATCACACCGGTCACAAATATTACAAAACTGTACACAAACCCAAATTATATGTTGAAGAATCATAATCGTTAATCCCCTTTGCAAAATATTCTCTACTTATATATTACCATTATTTTTATCAAACTAATTTGCTTTAGAGTTAATTGTTTTACCTTATATAACATAATTTGAGTTAACACTTCAAACAATATCGTAATTATTGGCTGCACAAAACCATCTTAAATTGTTGTTATGGTGTGTGTACAAGTTTTGGCATTACATTATTTTCCATGACTAATATTTTGATTTTGGAAAATGGGCATTTCATATTGTTCAAAATAGGAAGAAGTCTGCATTTCGCAGATGAGCTGTTGCTATTAAAGCATTAAGTAACGCGGTTTTTATGCATCCAAAGATTGCGGGTAGTCTCCAAATAATGCGTTTATTTCAATATGTTTGAAACGACATATAGTAAGTAAGCAGATGCTGGCCATGACCACATTTTAACAGATTAATATGTCACACTCTTAAATCGTATAAAATGTTTCCAAAAAATTACGGAGAGATGGAGTTTTGAATTTGTGAACATTTGTATTAACGGCCCTGATTACCAAGCCGGCAGCCACGAGTTTCAAATGGGGAATCAATGTTAAACGAAATGCCTTCCCAATTCATGAATTTTAAAAATAACTATCTCAAACAAAACAACATTTTGATGCGACTTTCTCAGAAAATATTGCCATGAAAAATTATTTTTGGGAAAAAAAATAGTTTATTGAATTTTTTGTTATATGTAAATTTCAATATTACATGTTAGAAATAAATATATTAAACAAAACAATCGGCAATATGTCTTATTGCAGCAACATTCCTTAAGAAATTTCATGTAGAATACCTTTTGTTTGAAATATTTATCTTTAAAATTGACGAAACGAGAAGGAATTTCGTTTAACATTGATTCCCCATTTGAAGTTACCGGCTGCCGGCTTGATGGGCAGGGCCGTTAAATGTCTGTAACTGCGATTAACCTTACAGTGGTTAAGTTATGGCCCACAGTTGGACATAGGCCTAGATGTATATAAACCAATGCCCCAACTTATAGTATTTTTAAAGTTATAAAAATGGTTTATTTATTATTGTCTCTGGATATTGAACAAGTGTTGGCCTGATTTATTAACGCAAGCATTACATTTCATTTAACATAGATATAATTTTACAGACACCATAATTTTCATATAAACGAATGTATTTGGCGTTTGGTGTATGTTACGCGCTTCCGCCATTTTGACAGTTTATTTCGTGAATGTAGTGAGGAATTCAGACGGAAGATTGATATCATTAAAATTCGATAAGCATGCATCACACAAATAACCATAATCAGCATATTCGATAGGCGTGTAACGGTAGTCGGTTCGTCATTGCGGTTTGTTCGTAATCATGTGCCAGATTGGAAAAAAAAAACNTCGATAGGCGTGTAACGGTAGTCGGTTCGTCATTGCGGTTTGTTCGTAATCATGTGCCAGATTGGAAAAAAAAAACAAAGCAGGGATTCTAAGAGCTCTGCCTACCTTAAGCCAATTTGCGCGTCCGAAGCCTCAAAACGCNAAAAAAAAAACAAAGCAGGGATTCTAAGAGCTCTGCCTACCTTAAGCCAATTTGCGCGTCCGAAGCCTCAAAACGCGAGAGTTCTAAGGCCGACTTTCGCTTACTCGCCACTTGTCTCATCGCCTCTACGCGCAAGGCGCTCAACTGGCGTGCAGAATTTCCGTCCGTCGGTGACTCGCCTAAACACACTGTTAAAAAAATTTGTAATTTTTACTACCAAATAAATTGTAATTTTACAAATGTTTGTAACAGTACAAAAAATACTCTTGTAAAATTACTTATTTGTAAAACTACAAGAACCATGTTTGTAATAGACCTCAAGAAATGTATGAACTATACAGACCCGTATACACGAGCTCAGGCAAAATTGCGGACATTCAACAACGTAAAATCCTGTATAGCTGTTTGTGCAAAAAACAAGGGGCGATTTAAAGTGTAGCTGCGTGCAAAAAGAAATGTATTGCAGGTTTGAATAACGCAAAACACTTAAAACAACTCAAATACTCATAATAAAGTGACAATTTTAAAAACACATGGTCCTATTACTCGTTAACTGTTACTGTTAATTTTTTATATCTACACAGAACTCTTAAAATGACATAAGGATTTTCTTGGCAACTGGTTTTCCAAGGATTTTCCATGTAAAAAGTACAAAAATATTGTATAGTGCATGTCTTTAAGAGGTGGCCTATATTTTAAGCGTGTCTCAAGTAAACTCTTAATTTTGTATAGAAAATTAAGTAGGTAACTAAAACAGATTTTGAAAACTCTATATAGCCTTTTTCACGCTTAAAAAATAACTCTTGGAGTTGAAATGAGAACATGAAACTTGTCTTCGGGCACGAAAATGTTCTCAAATTATTATTTTTTCGTGTTTAGGCACCATTATGAAATATCCAAAAAACAGTTTTTTTTNGCACGAAAATGTTCTCAAATTATTATTTTTTCGTGTTTAGGCACCATTATGAAATATCCAAAAAACAGTTTTTTTTTAATCTCGTGTTTTCTACGAAACCCATGCAACGCATTTCATGCCTTTATGCGCTAAGTATCATACCATAGTTTTGAATCAATGTAGCAGTGTGTCTTAAAACAAGCGAAGATACTGTATAAAAATGCCGCAGATCGCCCAAGTGCAACACAGACTTGCAGCGACCTTCCTTCGCGGGATGCTGAAGCCTCGTCCACAGTCAACGTGGCGCGACACAACCTATAGTCCATTCACGGTTACTTCCCACTTTTCTGAAGCCTTGCTGAAGTTCCACTACCAGCGTATTTATTGCTCCGCCTCATGCAAACCAAGCTTAAACGAGCCTAGAAAGTTACACCAGAAGGACAACGTCACCACATTCGTTCGCACTCAATGTAATTATTTGTATAAGAACTATTTCTTACTACGCATTACCAACATATATTTTATCACTGTTTTTATTCATATTAATTATAAATTTATAATTTGTAAATAATATATAAATAAAATTCCAATTTAACCACAAATAAGGTGCTCCTATGTTAACACAATTACAAAACACTTTTGATACGTTATATATTTAGGAAAGAACCAAACAAGTTGTGCATGGAGTGATTTTTCTAAGGTTTGATCCAAAAGTGTGAAGAAACCGCTACTGAATTATAGCATAAGCAGCATAGCATTGGCAGCCGTCACCGTCTCCGTTAACGTGAACCAGTAACCACGATGCACATAAATAAGGAATAATTTTATGCGGGTGTGGGAATTTTGACACTCTTGGGCTGACCATTATAATTTTCATTGTTTTTTTATTTAAACATGTTAGAGGGAAAACGAAGTAAAGATGATCTACGAAACCAAAACAGGTTCTCACTTAAGCATGTTGGCTATGCTAGACCAGATATTTCCTTGAGCGGCTTTATTTTTATAGTTCCTGGTTGTACAGCGCGGGCATTGTTTCTGCCGCTGCGTTAGTACAATAACGTAATAGGTACTGTCGCTGCCGTTTGAGTACAATCTTGTAAGTAAGTCAGAACTGAACTCCGTGCGAAGAGGTGGACGTAATTAAATAAATTATGTATTATATAAGCTACAAACATTCCATATGCTCTCTGTAATGCCTAGACCTGTACATTGTTAACATGTNGCACGAAAATGTTCTCAAATTATTATTTTTTCGTGTTTAGGCACCATTATGAAATATCCAAAAAACAGTTTTTTTAATCTCGTGTTTTCTACGAAACCCATGCAACGCATTTCATGCCTTTATGCGCTAAGTACCATACCATAGTTTTGAATCAATGTAGCAGTGTGTCTTAAAACAAGCGAAGATACTGTATAAAAATGCCGCAGATCGCCCAAGTGCAACACAGACTTGCAGCGACCTTCCTTCGCGGGATGCTGAAGCCTCGTCCACAGTCAACGTGGCGCGACACAACCTATAGTCCATTCACGGTTACTTCCCACTTTTCTGAAGCCTTGCTGAAGTTCCACTACCAGCGTATTTATTGCTCCGCCTCATGCAAACCAAGCTTAAACGAGCCTAGAAAGTTACACCAGAAGGACAACGTCACCACATTCGTTCGCACTCAATGTAATTATTTGTATAAGAACTATTTCTTACTACGCATTACCAACATATATTTTATCACTGTTTTTATTCATATTAATTATAAATAAAATATTATAATTTGTAAATAATATACAAATAAAATTCCAATTTAACTACATATAAGGTGCTTCTGTGTTAACACAAGTACAAAACACTTCTGATGCGTTATATATTTAGGAAAGAACCAAAAAAGTTATGCATGGGGTGATTTTTCTAAGGTTTGATCCAAAAGTGTGAAGAAACTGCGAGCGAATTATAGTATAAGCAGCATAGCATTGGCAGCCGTCTACGTCTCCGTTAACGTCAACCAGTTACAACAATGCACATAAATAAGGAATAATTTTATGTGGGTGTGGGAATTTTGACACTCTTGGGCTGGCCATTATAATTTTCATTGTTTTTATTATTTAAACATGTTAGAGGGAAAACGAGGTAAAGAAGATCTACGAAACCAAAACAGGTACTCACTGAAGCATGTTGGCTATGCTAGACCAGATATTTCCTTGAGCGGCTTTATTTTTATAGTTCCTGGTTGTACAGCGCGGGCATTGTTTCTGCCGCTGCGTTAGTACGATAACGTAATAGGTACTGTCACTGCCGTTTGAGTACAATCTTGTAAGTAAGTCAGAACTGAACTCCGTGCGAAGAGGTGGACGTAATTAATTAAATTATGTATTATATAAGCTACAAACATTCCATATGCTCTCTGTAATGCCTAGACCTGTACATTGTTAACATGTGAATATTTTCAAATTCACTATATNTGAACATTTTCAAATTCACTATATGCAGTGTAATAACTACAATAATTGTCTTGTAACTGTGTGCCATATTAATCTTGGTAATCCTTGCTTGAAAATCTTTACATTAATCCTACCTGAATTCTATACGAACTCTGTGTGATGATGTAAGTTTAATGACAAGGAATAGAATGAAAACTGCTGCAATGTTCTCTACAGTCCCATAATATTGCTATGCTCTTAGGGAAATTTATAATAAGTAAATGGCAAGAGCGGGAAAAAAACATTCAGGTTACGATCTGAGCCAATTTACAATCTTTCCTTTTCAAGTATTCAGACTTTATTTCATTACAGTACCGTGAAGCAAAAATTGGGTATAGTGTGCATGGATGTTAACATTCAATGCAAACTGTTACGAATAAAAAAATGCAAATGCGATTGCCTATATAGATTTTTATAACGTAATATCAACATGCGAAAAAAGTCGCATTGAAAATGTAAAACCAGATGACGATTATGGAGTTAAAGCTTCATCGCACTGAAACACCACGGTTGATTGTGCGTGTGCTTGCGTTCCTGGTACCAAACAAATACAACAAAAATACACTTCAACACGAGGCTGCAACAACTACACGATTATGCTCGTGTGGAGAGGTTGGTACTTGCAACGCGTGCCGCCATTAGCAGCGCGCGCGACGTGATCGCTCGTTAACTGAGTGGTTTAGAAGGTGGCGGAGGGCGCGGGGCAGGGGAGGTGTAAAATACGGACGTAGTCCGGATGGATTATCGCGGGGCAAATTGTAATCAGCGCTCGTGCCTCATGGTTATTTCTCCCCGCCCGCATCACCCCTTTCCAAATGCCACCCCGGCCACCCTTGCAAAACCAGGACTTCACGTAGCGNTAAGTTGCTCGGTCGAAATATACGTGTAAGGGCTGGAAATTAATTTCTTGAGCGTATTTGTGAGGTAGTACCTACAGTGTTCGAGACAGTAGCAAAACTACAGCTCTGACATAGAAAGGGGCAAAACATTTGGCGCCCTTTTAGACAATTTTTTTTTACTCACTTTACGAGTTTAATTTTTGCGTGATCAATTCCCAAACGACATGATGTGTTCAAGATAAATAGACGTATGTAATATAGAAACCAAGATGTATACAAAAAGCAGAAGTACATTCTCACCAGTTTTTATTNAAGATAAATAGACGTATGTAATATAGAAACCAAGATGTATACAAAAAGCAGAAGTACATTCTCACCAGTTTTTATTCCAAAAATATCAGTTTAAAATAAAATTAAATCATTTCTCGAAAACTTTAACACGGTAGTCATTATTTACAAACTCACGATACATCTCGCTAATGTCAAGGCTGTCAACATGACCTTGATATTTGTGAAGAATGACCATGTACTTCAACCTTCCCCTACGCTTGACAGATTCTACATAGCGCTCCAGTATTTTCGGCGTAGAAGAAATTCTTCCTGCAATGGACGAGGACACCAGGTTAGCCAGAAGCAGAAGCAACACCTTCACAACTTTAGAAAGAGAAGATCACATACATTGTCACAATTATTATCTTTGGAAAAAAAAAAACATTTAGGGCTTCTATTCCCCTCCCCGTTTTAAGTTACCCCCCTGGCACCCTTTCAAAATTGCTAATCCCCGTTGTTACACCTGTGGTAGTTGATTCGATTGCTAACTGCTGCAATTGGTATAGTTTCTACCACATTAGTTCCTGAAAATAACTTGCATTATTAGAAAAATATTCTTGCAACTAAAGAATTGTATGCCTTTTATTATAAAGGATTTTCAGGAACAGTAATTTCTGTGGGTTTCACCTTAACCACATTTTATAAAGTTAGGCTCATTTTATTTAACTACTTTTAGCGATTGTTTAAGAAATGACTAGAAAAGTTCTTAATTTTTTTCCCGGGAAACCTGGAAATCCTAAGGGAAACCTGGAAATGCTAAGGAAATTTTTTCCTGGCGTTGTGTAACAACAGTGATTAAAATTGTGTTTGGCGTCATTGTACAAAGAAAATATATATTTTTTCAAAAAAATATTACCTTTTTACGCTTTCACTGAAATACCGTAGGCTAATGTAGGGGCGACTTACGAATTAAACTTAACTTTAAATAGCACCTCTAAAAAGGAACCTACGTATGTGCCTTTTCCGGGACTCAAACCCAAGACACATATTTTTATTTTATCTATGAAGTTTAATGGCAATGGTGAGTTCATGTTATTATGATGGTATGATTGGACCGTGTCCATTGCCGACCATAAGACTGAAAAAAAAATCCCACACACAGAATTTAGCGAAACAAGAAACGAAAAAACCTTTTACACCACCACAGATAGATAATCGGTAAAAGCTTTTTCCTTGTCAATATAAAATAAATGTGTATATAGTTAAAACTACAAAAAGACGGACGAACAACTTTATAGTACAGGACAGGCAACAAAAGCAGACCAGAAGAAAATACAACACGATGACTAAAATGAAAACACAATTGACAAGGAAATAGCTTTTGTTTTCCTAATAATCATTCTGTGGTGTTGTAAAAGGTTTTCTCGGTTTTTGTCTCGCTGAGTTCTGTGTGTGTGTGAGATTTCTTTTTCAGTCTCATGGTCGGCAATGGACACGGTCCAACCATGCTATCACAATACCAAGACCCATCGTACCACAGAAACTACGGTCGTGTCATGCGTGAATGGGGCCGAAAAAGAGAACTTACGTGATCTAGTTTCGTTAACACTAGTATGGTTTGCTGCACGCCGACAGCAGCATTACACAGCCGTCCACGCGGGTGGTATGACCGGAAGTGACGTTGAACAGTTCGCTCCACAATCTTGAAACCCACACAAGCGCGGGCGTGCAGTTAGAATTCACACATGCAGGAGAGTAGAGGATAAGACAAAATTTTAGTGGTTAAAGTGGAAGTGAAAAATAATCAAATCTGCTGTGACACAACAGTTCGGCAGATACAATCTGATAGACAAATTATGTTATTAAAAAGACAAAACGTTCCTTCGGTTAGAAGTACAGTATAGTGAGGAATCCACGAGCCTATTTCATGAAATGAAAGTAAAAAAAAAAATATTAACGGCAGTAGCTATAGATACGCAAAGGGAAGTTAAACGGCATATCGCAGCACACAAAACTCATATTGCAAAAGCGCTAAGTTCAGTAGGCTTTAAGCTGTCCACGGTTAATTGAGCACTTTTGAAGCAAACATAAGAAAAATATCACTGCCCCTACCTGCATACGCCTTAACGGGCACAATGCGAGGCATACACCCAGCAAAGTTTGTAACCACGAAGGGAAAGTAGTCCCGTATCTTAGCGTATAATTAAGTGTCAAGTAAAAATTTGTGAATACTGAAGTTATTTAACTTTATTTCTACTTTTACAATACATATAAGCATAATAATTAGTAAATTTGTAAAAGTATTTACTTATATAATAATTTCGTAGTAGAAGGACGCGTGAATGAAGAGACTGGGTCCGTGGAAACGCTAATTATACGCATAGTGGAAGGATATTCAATGAGCATACAAGTTGATCGAGAGCAGGGCTTTCTAAAGTGCTCAGTTTACCACGAAGAATCTATACTAGAAAACACTGAAGCGTTAGTACTTAGAGATAGTCGGTTTAGTTTCCGTAGCGTTGCATATACTTATATTAATCAGAAAATAAANGTAAAAATTTGTGAATACTGAAGTTATTTAACTTTATTTCTACTTTTACAATACATATAAGCATAATAATTAGTACATTTGTAAAAGTATTTACTTATATAATAATTTCGTAGTAGAACGACGCGTGAATGAAGAGACTGGGTCCGTGGCAACGCTAATTATACGCATAGTGGAAGGATATTCAATGAGCATACAAGTTGATCGAGAGCAGGGCTTTCTAAAGTGCTCAGTTTACCACGAAGAATCTATACTAGAAAACCCTGAAGCGTTAGTACTTAGAGATAGTCGGTTTAGTTTCCGTAGCGTTGCATATACTTATATTAATCAGAAAATAAAATATAATTAATTTTTCAAGGAATCTATTGCATGTATAATCTATTAATTTTCACAGAGGAAAAAAAATAGCGTCTTAATACAAGAAAAATAGCGATGGAAAATGTTGTGATCATAGTTATTATAACAGATAACAAATGTTTAGATTAGCATGATTTTTAATGCCCTGTCGACTTACAATAAATTAGAAAAACAAACAAGTTATAATATAATCGAAATGTTTTCTTGGGATATTTTGAAGGCGACGTCCGTTTCACTGCCGAGGCATTATACACGGGACACCTACCATTCACCAGAAAGTCGCCCAGTCTACCTTATTCTTCCAGGCAAGCGGCCGCGTACCAAAGAGAAAGTACACTAAAGAGCCATAAAAACTGGTACACTTGCCCACTATAGTTTTATCGCTACCTCGGAGATGCTATGTCCAATCTCTTGTGCGCCGACTATGACACCACGTTCAAACTAGCTTAAATCTTTATTACCTGCCATTGTAGCAGCAGTAACCGATCTAGCAACTTTGCCAGACGCTTGTTATCTTATATAGGCGCTGTCGACCGCATCGCGTTACTGTTATTGGTTCCATACCTCTGTAATTTGCATACGCACGCCTATACCAGTTTTTTTTTTTGGCTCGCCAGTGTATATCCTAACTAATAACTATCAAGTCTTAACGTGAACACGAGCGAAGTTGTTTTNACCATGATTCCTGCAGGGCAGTCCACAAATCCATAGCAGTGCGAGGTGGTGGAGATCTCTTCTGAACAGCACGTTGCAAGGCATCCAAGATATGCTCAATGATGTTCATGTCTGGTGATTTAGATGGCCAACGGAAGTGTCTAAAATCATAAGAGTGTTCCTGGAGCCACTCGGTAGCAACTCTCGACGTGTGGGGTGTCGCATTGTCCTGCTAGAATTGTCCACGTCCGTCGAAATGCACAATGGGCATGAATGGGTGCAGGTGATCGGACAGGATGCATACGTATCTGTCACCTGTCAGAGTCGTATCTAGACATTTCAGGGGTCCCCTTTCACGCCAACTGCACACACCCCATACCACGACAGAGCCTCCACCAGCTTGAACACTCCCCTGTTGGCATGTAGGGTCCATGGATTCAGATATCTCCATACCCGTACACGTCCATCCACCCGATACAATTGGAAATGAGACTCGTCAGACCAGGCAACGTGTTTCCAGTCATCAACAGTCCAATGGCGGTGTTGGCGGGCCCAGGCGAGGCGTAAAGCATTGTTTCGTGCAGTCAACAACGGTACATGAGTCGGCCTTCGGCTCCGTTGAATAGTTCGCACACTGGTACTTGTTGATGCCCCAGCATTGAAATCAGCCTCAATTTGAGAAAGGGTTGCACGTCTGTCACGTTTAATGATTCTCGTCAGTCGTCGTTTGTCCCGTTCGTTCACAATCTTTTTCCGGCCGCAGCGATGTCGAAGATTTGTTGTTTTACCGGATTCCCGAAATGCACGGTACACTCGTGAAATGGTCGTACGCGAAAATCCAAATTTTATCGCTACCTCGGAGATGCTATGTCCAATTTCTTGTGCGCCGACTATGACACCACGTTCAAACTAGCTTAAATATTTATTACCTGCCATTGTAGCAGCAGTAACCGATCTAGCAACTTTGCCAGACGCTTGTTATCTTATATAGGCGCTGTCGACCGCATCGCGTTACTGTGATTGGTTCCATACCTCTGTAATTTGCATACGCACGCCTATACCAGTTTTTTTTTGGCTCGCCAGTGTATATCCTAACTAATAACTATCAAGTCTTAACGTGAACACGAGCGAAGTTGTTTTTATTCTACTGAACGCCTTCATACCCACGCTGCTATGATGTCGGCCTAATCTCGGGGTGGCTTACGAATTCACCCAAACTAACAAACAAAAGAGGTGACCAATTTTTTAATGCTTATCAGGAATTTTAACCCGGAATCCACTTGTCCGAAGCCAAACTAACTATTTTCGCCATTCATATTTCCCTGAGAAACGAAAATAGTTTACAAATTGAAGATAGTATTAGACTAAGAATTTTGCTCGTTGGTCCTCGGATGGTGTCTATACGCGGAAGAACTTACTAGAGTAAAGTACTTATAAAATTATTTTTTAATAATTTTGTTAGGTTATTTTTTTATTATCTAAAACAACTGGCAAAACCCTAGATATATTTTCTGAAGATGATGTTATCTTTTTAAGATAGTGTTTTTATGCATGTGTATAAAATTAGGCTAGACTACTTATTTTGTAAAATAGGAAGGTTGACCGGATACACAGATATTACTGAAGAAAAGTGAGCACCGCTAGTAACATTCTGTAGAACATAATGGTTGTATTATAATTTTGCAAATAATTCGACTAGTATCCTTACGTGCAGTTAATTTGGCGTCAGATGGGAATGTGTTTAATCTGTTATGCTAGCAATATCGCAATATCCTTCCGCGAAATAACGGAGCGAGTGAACCGTTTCAGAGCTCGACGAGTGTTTCACTAAATATGTACAAANGAGCTCGACGAGTGTTTCACTAAATATGTACAAACGAGGTACCTGCGGTAGTGTCGAGTGAAGTGTGGACCGATACGTGGTAATGTAACCACTGCGTTGATGTTTGCATNACGAGGTACCTGCGGTAGTGTCGAGTGAAGTGTGGACCGATACGTGGTAATGTAACCACTGCGTTGATGTTTGCATACCGTTTCCCCTTCGCCCGTGTTGACTCGGAGCTATGTTTGTCGCTTCATTAGTAGAACAGGGTGTTATTAGATGACAGATTTCAGCTGCACACGTTCGGTACACACTCTCGTGCGTTAGTTTTCCTTCGGTGAGTAAGCGGTTACTATGTCCTCCACANCAGCTGCACACGTTCGGTACACACTCTCGTGCGTTAGTTTTCCTTCGGTGAGTAAGCGGTTACTATGTCCTCCACCACGGATGGAATTGTAGACTTGCCAAATATATTATATTCGCAGTGCATGCATAAGTGGCCAAGAACATAGCCGTTCTGAAAACATATGCTGTACGTATTAGGCACATATTAANCAGCTGCACACGTTCGGTACACACTCTCGTGCGTTAGTTTTCCTTCGGTGAGTAAGCGGTTACTATGTCCTCCACAACGGATGGAATTGTAGACTTGCCAAATATATTATCTTCGCAGTGCATGCATAAGTGGCCAAGAACATAGCCGTTCTGAAAACATATGCTGTACGTATTAGGCACATATTAATGTAATAACATGTACAAACTGCGCACGTCGGTAAATCACGAATGCTAAGTCTAAAACCTTTACGCGGCTAACTGTATAGTTCAAATAAATTTCATTGGGTGGTTTACGCTTCTGTAGTTGGAGGTGAAACATTAACCTACTTNGCTAACTGTATAGTTCAAATAAATTTCATTGGGTGGTTTACGCTTCTGTAGTTGGAGGTGAAACATTAACCTACTTCAATTCCTTAAATTGTGCTACTGAACCAAAGCCACGCCTTTTCTTCCACCGAACTATTTCATTGAAATAACTGGGGTTGCCCCCCCCCCAAATTCCTTTCTCTCCACTGATGCGCATCGTGCCGCGGAAGGACACATGTTTTATACGACGGAATTTAAAATGAACATGTCAAAATTATCGGAATAAGTTTACCTCGGCGAGTTTTGTCGGGGGTCTTCCACTTCCCCAACCCTTGCAATCCGGCGCTGCTCCATACTATCCTCACTTCACCCTCATCGGCTCTCAAGACCTCGATGTTAAGAGCCGCTCAAATCTCTCANCGCTGCTCCATACTATCCTCACTTCACCCTCATCGGCTCTCAAGACCTCGATGTTAAGAGCCGCTCAAATCTCTCAACTCCACACTCGGTTCGAAAGTTAACAGAAATTGAACGCATACAACTAATTGCTCTGTGGTTATGGAAACTTTCAATGTAATAAATATGTTGGTCGACTGTTGACTTATTTTTTTATATTAAAACTAGCCCATCAAAGAATAGTGTGTCGATGGTTTTCCTCAGTCNCGCTGCTCCATACTATCCTCACTTCACCCTCATCGGCTCTCAAGACCTCGATGTTAAGAGCCGCTCAAATCTCTCCACTCCACACTCGGTTCGAAAGTTAACAGAAATTGAATGCATACAACTAATTGCTCTGTGGTTATGGAAACTTTCAATGTAATAAATATGGTGGTCGACTGTTGACTTATTTTTTTATATTAAAACTAGCCCATCAAAGAATAGCGTGTCGATGGTTTTCCTCAGTCATTTGATTTTCAGGAATGATATATAAGGACTGTGGCGTTATGATAAAGGCAGGGCGGGGACTATAAGTATTTGTGATTTGATTTTTAATTTCATGCGGTATTTCTCCAGAGGCAAGTTACTACCAGCATTTAACTTCTACGTACTCTCTGAATTTTTAGCAACTTAGGATATTGGTTCCAGTTTCTGGTTTTTATAATCAAATCTTTCATTAAGAAATATAATTCTTAATCTCACGGGCGTTTTTTAAATATGATCATTATTTCTAATACTCGGTAACCTTTACAAGGTCTTCGTGTTGTAGTAAATGTATTGTACCGTCACAATTGCTGTAATTATTTTGTAATCATTAAATTCTCCGATAAAATGCGTAGTTTATGAGAAATCCTGAAACACTTAAAAATAACTTTTTTTCCCTTTTCTTGTCGGCAAATGCGCTATTCGATATGCCGCAACATTATCTCTTTGTTCTTGCACTGGAATTTGGGAGGTGAAACTTAAGATCTAAGGCATCTAAGCGATCACCGACACTGAGGATATCGGATGACTAGGAAGAGTTATTTTAACTTGCCAATCAAATGTTAGCGTATGCGTGTAAGACAGTGCGCTCCCGTTTGTATTCGCACAGAAAACTACTGCGCTGCCGGTTCTGATGTCTCCTTACGTATAGAGGCCAGCGGCCATTACTGCTTATCAGCTGTAACGGATCATTAGCAGCAGCAGCGTAACGTATTGTTGCGCTCATTCGCATCTACCACTGCACTCCGAATAGGGGGGAGCTCATCACTTGGCCGGAAAGTCGCCTCACCTGAAATCAATCCTGGCCTGAAAACACGTTGGCCCGACAGTTAATTGGCCTGAAAGCCACCCTGGCCTGAAAGCCCTACACCTAAAAGGTGTTTGTACTGAAAGCTCCTGGGCCGGAAGCTGTCTGGCCTGGAAGCTGTCTGGCCTGGAAGCTGTCTGGCCTGGAAGCTGTCTGGCTTGGAAGCTGTCTGGCCTGAAAGCCGACTGACCTGAAAGTCTACTAGCCTAAACGCACTTTGACCTGAAAACATTCTAGGCCAAGTGATTTTCAGAGTTATAGACCCTCAGGTAAAACTGTATGTAACCAGTGAACTAACAACTCAAAAGGTTTTTCTAAGCTACATCGGCCACGGTGGCTGAGCGGTTAGACTGCTTGCCTCCAAGCAAGGTGAACGAACCGGGCTTGATCCCGGCCGGGTCAATCGCGCATTTTCGCAAATGGGAATCGTGCCAGACGATGTCGCTGGTCGGCGTGTTTTCTCGGGTATCTCCCGTTTCCCCCACCCTTGCATTCCGGCGCTCCTCTATTCTCACCTCATTTCATCCTCATCGGGTCTGAAGACCTCGTTGTTAAGAGCCGCCGAAATCTCTTAACTCAACAACTCCCACACAATCTATGCGTACGTATGTTTAGCAATAAAACACCAACGATTTCTTAACGGTATAACCCAGGCAGTCATTGGTAAGCGTAGTTGCATTACAACAAAAGTTTTATTCATAAACTTCTCAACGTATCTGTGTAACTTCTGCCTGTAAAAAAAATACTGAAATATTCTACGTCCAATGATTGTTTCCGATCTGTACTCTTGTTTAGTGTGTATTTTTCGACAATGAAAATGTTTACAACAACAGTTTTAAAGATCATTTTTAGATTAAAACTTTAGTACAAATATATTTAAAGAAGTATGTGGACATGCAGGACAACTTTATCTTTGATATCACACCATAGAAACGAGAGGTCTGAGTGAGGTTTGCCACTGAAATTATCATAGAGTGGATACGACGATGGCAAGTCCGAGCTCTCTTTCAGCGCGTAAGGGTGATGAGTCATATAATGCTTGTGCTCGGGTCACCCTTAGCGCTCCTAGGCCTTGGTCACACAAATTGCTTCTTGGTTGGCGTCGCCCTGAATTCTTGGTAGAAATGTCAAGCAGACCCCTTACACACCAACACGTGTAGGCTGTACGCGATTAATTAAGTATGTTTGAAAGCTTAGTGTTTAGTTTGCTGCCCATGTTGAATCCTTCCGCCATATGTAAAATTGACTGTGCCATGTGCTTTATTACTTTATTAATGCGTCGATCGAGTGTAACTGTGAAACGATTAGGAACGTAAATATATTACTAATATAAGTTACTGATTCTTACTCTCATGCTCTTAATACAAAAATAAAAGAAAATAAATTGTGTCTACAAATTTTAGTGTCACGTTAATATTTATTACGACGCTAAAACATTGTACTGCTTTCAAATCACCGCTGCCAACTTTACTGAGAACTTTCTAGCCAGCATGTCTGTTAAAGTACAGAATGAGTATAAAAGAATACCTCAACTTTGAACCGTGGAACCGCGAAGTTTGTTTACCATACATTCATAAATGTTCAATGTGACCATCATGAGCGGCCCGAACGACATCTACGCGAAAATCAAACTCGTTCCACGCTCTTGTCAGCATGTCCGGTGTTACGGTTTGGATGGCGTTGGTAACTGACGGTTTTTGAGGGTGAGGGGAAAGCGAGCTCGCATTCGACAAGTCAGTGTGAAGGGGATGGTCTGATGTTTCATTTATGTGCCGAGAGATGACACTGGGAGCGTCTGTCGTCGCACTATGAGTGTCTCTTGTGAGTTAGTCCGCATCACGATGGCGACGGAACAACAGAAGGCGTTCTGTGTTATTCAGTTTGCTAAATGTCAATCGGTTACGACGGTTCAACGTGAATTCCGTCGCAAATACGGACGTCGTCCTCCCGATAGGTGGATTATCGTACGTTGGTTTCGTCAGTTCCGTGACACAGGGTGCCTTTGCAAAGACAAAAGTTCCGGGTGGCCGCGTGTGTCCGATGAGAATGTGCAACGGATTCAACAAGCGTTCGTTCGCTGTCCGAGAAAATCAACTCGACAAGCTAGCCGAGAAATGCAAATCCCTCAATCGACGGCATGGACAGTGTTGCGAAAGCGATTGCTGTACAAACCATACAGGTTACAGCTTGTACATGCTCTTACAGAAAGGGATAAAGACCTGAGACGTGATTTATGCGCGTTCGTTCTTGCCCAGAACGAGGTAGACGATGCCTTCATGTCTAAGCTGGTTTTTAGCGATGAAGTGACGTTCGTTTCAAATGGTAAGGTGAACCGGCACAACGTGCGGATATGGGGTCAGGAGCCTCCACATGAAACCACAGAACACGAGTGCGCTTCCCCCAAAGTGAACTGTATCCAAAGGCACTGTTTTCGGCCCTTCCTTTTTTCACGAGCTCTCTGTTACTGGGATCCCTTATTTGGACATGCTTACAGAGTTGTTGTTTCCTCGGTTAGAAGAGGTGGCGGGGGACTTAATTTCCCAGCAGGATGGTGCGCCACCCCATTGGCACCTAGCTGTTCGCGGATACCTGAACGAGACGTTGCCGCAATGCTGGATTGGTCGAGGAGCAGCTGGTGACCAGGTTCTTAATAGCTGGCCCCCAAGAAGCCCAAAATCTTACCGCGTGCGATTTTTTCTATGGGGGTATATAAAGGATCAAGTGTTTCGTCCACCATGGTCGGTTAACATTGACGACCTCAAAACGAGAATTACTGACGCCATCCAAACCGTAACACCGGACATGCTATCAAGAGCGTGGAACGAGTTTTATTATCGCGTAGATGTCGTTCGTTCCGCTCGTGGTGGTCACATTTAACATTTATGAAGATATGGTAAATGATCTTCATAGCTCCATGGTTTATTTGATTGGTCAACCAAGGTTGTAGGTTGTTTGGTTTTGATATTATAGAACTTCAAAGTTGGGGTATTCTTTTATACTCATTCTGTATAANAAGGTTGTAGGTTGTTTGGTTTTGATATTATAGAACTTCAAAGTTGGGGTATTCTTTTATACTCATTCTGTATAAGCAGTTAGGGCAGAAACTTTTTCTAAAAGTTGATTTCAGATGCTTTCAGCCGTTAACCAGCTTTAGGAAGTACTTAGCTAGTGGCCATACTCTCGTATTTCAACATGCGGATAGGGAAGGTTCACCAAGTTGTGTTACACGCTCTGGATTAATATTCCGCATATGAGAATGGTCTAGTACGCGAAGAACCTTGATAACACATGGTTACGAATTTGAGCCTTGGTGAGGTTACGGATGCATGTGCCCACAACAAGATCTTTATTTTGTCCAGATTAATTAAATTGGTGTGTTGAAAGTACATGCAATTTTTTAATTTTTTTTTCCAGTAACTTCGTAATCCCATTTCTATTCGTTTTTCAAAATACAACATTGTAACAGTTCACAAGTCGAAATGGCATCTGAAACTGCTGTATGCTTGTTTGTAGTCGGTTTGGCAACGAAGAACGTAGGAACTTAGAAAATACTGACCAGTAAGGAAGTATGTATTGTTCTCATATAGGCATATGTTTTTAAAGCATAAATACTTGCTTACAGTTCCATATAATGTCATTCCAAGTAATGGAACGATTTATACACAATATAAACATTATTATTTATATCAAAATTTCGTTTTAAAATTACGTGTTTATGAAAAATATATGAAATAAGGTTTTTGTACATTTAAAAATTACAGTAGTTTGTTATTAACAAACAATCTGCTTTTCGGCCAGTGTTTGGGGTGTACTTCTCTCTAGTTGATGCTTATTGTCAAATGCGTCCATGACGCTTCTCTAGGTAGAATTTAGAGGGACAAAAAATATGTGCACATTTGGATTACAGTCTGTTAAAACTACAACTTTTGTTTTCTTGCGGAGATAAAACATTTTCCTTCTATTCTGTTGTGAGTTACATCTTTGGATAATTGCGTAGGGTTTTTACAATACGAGAAGTGCCCTTTTCGAATACGTGCGATAATATTTTTAATACATTTCGTTAGTTTGCTGTGATCAACTTCTATAAATGTTTTGACGTAATGTTACGTGTAAAATACCTAACCATAACGTAATTTTTCACGCAGTATTGGTGATAAAATGACCGACCTAAAGAGCAATGACGTATACTGGAGTGTCCATTTAAATGAATCAGCAGACACTGCCCTGCCGCACATATAAAGAAAGAAATAGTCAAAAGTANATACTGGAGTGTCCATTTAAATGAATCAGCAGACACTGCCCTGCCGCACATATAAAGAAAGAAATAGTCAAAAGTACACCTGGAAGAAGTGCTGAACACACTGGTGTAGACAAATTACTTCGCTTGTCTCATCTAAATTATTGTTAATAGGTAGACACCCCATCATTTGGTGTTATTATTCTGTGCCAAGGTAGACAACATATAAGTGCATGTTAGTTTCACGCGTGTCATTGGATCTCCGTATCAACAGTAAACATTTACATGTGGTGGGAAGGAGTCCTTCATTCCGCGTAGCTGGGTGGAACACGAGAATGAACTATGCAGGTGGCTGCGGCCAACGAACAAGTGACCTCAGCTCGAGTATTTAGGGAACTGTATGGCGTCTATCTCGGTGCGATCTTATAAAGCGAAATGATAGGGTCTCCATTAATAGGTGGTTAAATCAATCCTTTCCGTAATTGTGCGCATAGAGCCTTTAACAGTGACTATAGGAGAGTCTGCGACGACTTAGGAAGAGTTTTTCCGTTTCTTAATGTTTCATCAAGCGGTTTTATTTAAATCAGTGGCCACCCTTCGCACTGGCTCCTTTTTGCTTTGCATCCATTAAAGTATGAGTTTTGCTGTCAGATCCACAGTGCTGCGTATCGACACATGAATACTTATTATTGTGGGCAAGGAAAATTAAATTTTTAATTTGGGGGAATATTTCAAAACTGGTGCGATAAAAGGTACGTTGATAGGTTGGGCTTAACGTGTCGTCGACAGCGAGGTGCTATGATCCGACTACACTCACAATAAGAACATGAAAAGGAATTATAGTATTTTGTAGACGGGTAAGCTAAGAAGAAGATGACTTATAGAAAGAGTAAATAAAGTATTTAATTTCCATCTCCAGCATTTATAAAATTGTTACATAGAATTTTTGACATTAGGCCAACGGAAGAAAGACATCGCTAAAAATGTTTCCAAATTTCGGGTCACTAAACGAATTGCGAACCTCTTATCTTACCCTGATTCCTAATTCCGATTCCAAAAAGCTTGTATTTATCACTTATTATTCATTCCTAAAGCAGTCTCAGAAACACTGAGCAAAATTACCAAATTTATTCTAAGTCCGATAGAAAAAACTATTTTTTTAATAGTTTCGGGTTTTGAACTGAAGGCCCTACACCACACCTAAACTATGAATATTACTTAAATTTATATATTAGGTGCGTATAAGAACATAATTAGTCAGAAAATCATGTACAAAGCTCGTTAAAATTGATTCGAAAATCATGCCATTAATAAAATTGCAAACCTCTTATTTAATTGCTACCCCTGAATTATTCTCCTAAAACTCTCATTTCGCCCTAATTATGTATTCCTCCTATAAATGGGTAATAACAGCAAATGTTTTTCTAAGTCTGATAGAAAATTAATATATATTATGGTTTCGGATCTCGAATTGGAGGCCGTGCGTAAACGATAGATATTGATTAAATGTAAAAAGACAGAAAATTATGTACAAAGTTAATTAAAAATTATCCAATACCCAGACCGGTATTCTAACTAGGGTACATATATCACCTTATATAATGTTTATACTTTGTCCAAAATTTGTCTAATAGGCTATTTTTTATGTTTCATACACCATACATTTATACTGAATTTATTCCAGCAATTTTTAATAAAATGTAACTTAAGTGGTTATTCCATGGAAAGCTACACAGCCCCCAGCCCTTGCTCCCGGAGACCCATAAGCCTACTACTAGCTTTCCATGGAAGAATCACCTAATAATTGCCTCCCTGTTCTTTATTGGTGCGGGCAAGTCAATGTATGATGAGCTGTGGGTGGTTAACTTTTGACAACACCCACCCCGATCCACGCTCTTTGTACGTTTCTTCCTCTTAGAATATTTTCCCTATACAGGATTTTACTACATTTTTGATTTCACCAGTCTCGTACACAGGTACATTCACAGTCTTGAATTCCTTTTTGTACGCACCTTCGTTTGAAATATTCGGTTTCGCATAATCCCACTGAAGTCACACGTTAAATTTAATTGAGCCCTGCTCTCGTACTTCCTCGGTGAGTTGTCTGGCAAGTTTTTTCTTCATGCGAGCCAAAAATGTAAGAACATCTTTTGACAAACCGCTCTTGTTATGTAATACATAGTCTTTAAATTGCGCTAGCATTAGCCTTCCCGAACCCTGCCATGATTCTTGGACATGGCTGACGCTCGCATGATGGCGGAGTATCTTTTCGAGTTATTGGTTCAAATGACGATGGAGACTGTACGTGACTCATTTCGGCTGGCAAAGGGCCTGCAAACGTACAGGTTTTCATATAATAATTTTTTGGAAAAGACATCNTACGTGACTCATTTCGGCTGGCAAAGGGCCTGCAAACGTACAGGTTTTCATATAATAATTTTTTGGAAAAGACATCAGTTACAATGCCTTTTTACACTTGGTTACGCTATGGTGTTTATAAAATAAATTATATAGTTCTTCACTTCATAAAACACTGCAAAATATGAAATATATGCGTATATGAGAGAACAAATTCTATACTTCTTGCTTGTTCCTGCACAAACACGTGGAAAGCCACCATGGAAGTATGGGCAAAAAGAAATAAACTTTAGCAATCGTATACATCCTCAGTGTGAATTTACGCTTAAGTGCCAACCCCAAAGCATTTGCATTTTACTCATTATCTCCCCTCTGGATAAAAAAATAATAATCGATGGTATTATTTTTACGGGCAATGGTTGCTATTGCATTTCGCTGGATATGGTGTAAATGCATGTAAATTATTTTGGAGGTGCTAATAAGTACAAATTTGAAAAAAAAAAAAATTAAAATGTTTTTGATTGAGACTAAGGTGTATTTTAAACACACTATGCTTACAGCGCGACTCGAGGCTGGGAGGTGGTCGGTTTTAAGTTATTCATACAATCGTTACTTATATAAAAAACCACAAGAATTATTATCATGAATTTAAAAAGGCAACCCGACGAATTAAAATTTNATATATTTTATGGTTTCGGATCTCGAATTGGAGGCCGTGCGTAAACGATAGATATTGATTAAATGTAAAAAGACAAAATTATGTACAAAGTTAATTAAAAATTATCCAATACCCAGACCGGTATTCTAACTAGGGTACATATATCACCTTATATAATGTTTATACTTTGTCCAAAATTTGTCTAATAGGCTATTTTTTATGTTTAATACACCATACATTTATACTGAATTTATTCCAGCAATTTTTAATAAAATGTAACTTAAGTGGTTATTCCATGGAAAGCTACACAGCCCCCAGCCCTTGCTCCCGGAGACCCATAAGCCTACTACTAGCTTTCCATGGAAGAATCACCTAATAATTGCCTCCCTGTTCTTTATTGGTGCGGGCAAGTCAATGTATGATGAGCTGTGGGTGGTTAACTTTTGACAACACCCACCCCGATCCACGCTCTTTGTACGTTTCTTCCTCTTAGAATATTTTCCCTATACAGGATTTTACTACATTTTTGATTTCACCAGTCTCGTACACAGGTACATTCACAGTCTTGAATTCCTTTTTGTACGCACCTTCGTTTGAAATATTCGGTTTCGCATAATCCCACTGATGTCACACGTTAAATTTAATTGAGCCCTGCTCTCGTACTTCCTCGGTGAGTTGTCTGGCAAGTTTTTTCTTCATGCGAGCCAAAAATGTAAGAACATCTTTTGACAAACCGCTCTTGTTATGTAATACATAGTCTTTAAATTGCGCTAGCATTAGCCTTCCCGAACCCTGCCATGATTCTTGGACATGGCTGACGCTCGCATGATGGCGGAGTATCTTTTCGAGTTATTGGTTCAAATGGCGATGGAGACTGTACGTGACTCATTTCGGCTGGCAAAGGGCCTGCAAACGTACAGGTTTTCATATAATAATTTTTTGGAAAAGACATAAGTTACAATGCCTTTTTACACTTGGTTACGCTATGGTGTTCATAAAATAAATTATATAGTTCTTCACTTCATAAAACACTGCAAAATATGAAATATATGCGTATATGAGAGAACAAANATAAAATAAATTATATAGTTCTTCACTTCATAAAACACTGCAAAATATGAAATATATGCGTATATGAGAGAACAAATTCTATACTTCTTGCTTGTTCCTGCACAAACACGTGGAAAGCCACCATGGAAGTATGGGCAAAAATAAATAAACTTTAGCAATCGTATACATCCTCAGTGTGAATTTACGCTGAAGTGCCAACCCCAAAGCATTTGCATTTTACTCATTATCTCCCCTCTGGATAAAAAAATAATAATCGATGGTATTATTTTTACGGGCAATGGTTGCTATTGCATTTCGCTGGATATGGTGTAAATGCATGTAAATTATTTTGGAGGTGCTAATAAGTACGNGGCAATGGTTGCTATTGCATTTCGCTGGATATGGTGTAAATGCATGTAAATTATTTTGGAGGTGCTAATAAGTACGAATTTGAAAAAAAAAAAAAAAATTAAATGTTTTTGATTGAGACTAAGGTGTATTTTAAACACACTATGCTTACAGCGCGACTCGAGGCTGGGAGGTGGTCGGTTTTAAGTTATTCAGACAATCGTTACTTATATAAAAAACCACAAGAATTATTATCATGAATTTAAAAAGGCAACCCGACGAATTAAAATTTTTAACGAAACACACACAGATTTTGATGGCAAACAGGTGTGAATGGAGAAGTTGAAAGAAAGAGAAAGTGAAAGAGAGAGAGAGAGAGAGAGAGAGAGAGAGAGAGAGAGAGAGTGGAGAAATAGTCCTGCATGGTTTCGCAAAAGTCGGTGCACATACGAATAAAAAAAAATCACTTAATTTCTAGTTTGTTTCAACATCCGTTTGAGCCATTTTAACTAACACCAAAACTTGCCCTAGAGAGAAATGGAGGAACTGAAAAACGTATAGACGCGTNTAGAGAGAAATGGAGGAACTGAAAAACGTATAGACGCGTAACGTTTTTAAATACTATTCGTTAGAAGACCTCACTGAGACACGTTGGATGGTTTTTTAATAAAACGTTATCTGCTGGAGATCTGCACACCGTTCGGCGGCCTACCCTAACGTCCGGACACCTTACGGCGCAGGAAAACCGAAGAAAAAGAAGTGCTATATTTAAAAACCACTTGCGCAGTTTTTTTTATTTTCGATAATATTTAATAAGATAAAAGTATAATGTCGTAATTGTGTTGTTTTTTAATTCATAGAAAAAATTACATTTCCAAAACATTAATTTACTGAGTTGTGCGAATGTACGCAAATACTGATTTTAAAGGAAAAAATATCTTCCTCGGGGACTTGCCCTAATTATGGTTATATGAGACTGCTGTGAGAGCTTGGCGGAGGAAACTTAATTCGCGAGAGGGTAGGCAGGCAGGTCCGGTTATTTGAGAGCCAGGAGCCGGCCAGGGGCATATGAGCTCAGCTCCGGACAGCGACTTGGAACGGGCGGTGGGGAACGACGACGACTACCCCCTAGTACAGCCGTAAGCAATTATGCCGGATACCGGTCACCGCGCTTCATGAGGTTTCTACCCCCTGCGAAACAAGGAACAATGGTGGCCGTATTTTTATTATTACTTGCTTCGACCCCCAGCCACCAGCCACCCTCTCTACGTAGAATACTCTCCCTGTACTAGACGGCGCAACGTATTGAAATATTCCCGTGTTCAGCATAATGACGTCACTGCTCCCGTCCGCGTTTTATACGTTCCTTTCAGTTTTCATACACTTTTTTTTATTCTACTTGACAACTTAATATAATTTAGCTTGGCGACCACACCTCAAACGGTACGGTACGTGATGCTGTAGAAAGTGTTTAATTTATATGCAAATCCTCTTTTTTAGAACTCATAGAACTTCTATAAAACATTTATAAGAAAATGGGAAACAGACGATGCTTTCAGTGTCTGTTTTATTGTTCTATTCTCGTAGTGTTTTATGCGGACTGACAAAAAAAACCTAACATACAAGACAAAACCACACCAATGCGAATTTGNCTATTCTCGTAGTGTTTTATGCGGACTGACAAAAAAAACCTAACATACAAGACAAAACCACACCAATGCGAATTTGTTTTGCTAGTTTCCCGCTATGTGTTTGAGGATAAATTATTTATTTACACGTTTAACCGGTGAAGAAGGCGAAAAGGTTACAAAATGGACTCGCTTTTGGGAGAGTTCGATTCCCGGTCCGCCTATTGTGATTACAGTTTTTTTAAAATGGTTTTTCAAAATCAATCTTAATGCCGGAATTATTCCTTTATATTCTTTGGCCGCCACACTCCCCAGTTCTAACTGTTCATGGCTCTGGTTTATAACTATACGAGTATGCCTGTGCAATGGACGAGGCGTGAAGCCATACTTAAAAAAAAGGTTAGAAAGAGTGAAAATTTCTCTTAACGTTACTTGTCAAATCCGCACGAATATTTATTTATGTAAATGGCAGTGCCAGCGAAATTTTCTCTGCATTTTAATTTTACTTATTTATTTATCAACCTTATGCAATGAATGTCTTCTAAGTCATTCGGCACTTCATTTCTCTTCCCGTCAGCTTTTCTGTAGCGCTCGTTGGAGTTCGACAAAAAATAATCAATGGATGGTTCAATGCCAGCCTTATTAAATATTACGTTTCTAGAGAGTACGGAAAATTGCTGCATTCCTTGCAGCTCTACTGTGCCCGTCGCCGCAGCATCAGATGTCACGTTCTGACCGATGAATTCTTCGTGCAGCATTATCGGCGACAGGGAACAGAAACTCCGCCCCCTAAACCACCCCCCCGCGGATTTAAGCGCGACTGTCAAACATGTAACTGCGAACAAACGTATTAATTGGGCGATTTACATTCAATATTCATCCCGCCCGAATACCGGGCATTACCGTCGAACATCGCAAATTCGTGTGCTCGCCGAACAAGCGAAACGCAAATTACTGCGGGCGTGATGGCATTGATACGCGCTTTTACGCGAACGCAAACATGCATACCATTAACATATGAAAAATATGACGATGAGAGTTATAGAATTCTACACTGTTTACGTTCCGGTTTCTATTTTTTGTGAATTGGAATGAACCAATTGCGGACTCGTACAAATGCTAAATACTAGCAATGTACTTCGAAAGTTAATAAGCACGACTTGTAACTCAAAAATCTGAGTACGACGTGTATAATTATTTCTGTGGTTGGATTCTAGTACTTTACGTTATTGTGTTTTCCAGAAAATACGAACTGTAAAATTAAAACTAATTTCCGATGGTTCTTCTATAGTGCCGAAGGCGTCAAGATCATTTGGTGAGGATGAGGTTTGTGGTTCGAGAACCATCACGGTACTACTCAGAATTTGACTACCGTTTTTTTTTAGTGGCCAGTCAAATGCCAGACACACATTCTTTTCACCCCCGCGCTCATGTCCTTTCTGAGTAATGCAGGGGTATTAGTATTCCCTTTAGCTTATAAATGTGTTATCTGTCATTACTTTCCATCCTTTGGCTCTCTCAGACCACGTAACTATTACATTTTGTTTTTATTACTTTGCATACCATCACTCTTTGATTGATTATTGTTGTGTATGATTATAAAATATATTTTATTTCATTGCCAAATGGTTTGGAGGGTGAGTGTGGCGCGGTAGATCCTGCCACCCATCCCGACTCTCCCAGACAACTGGGGGTTATTATCTATTTTATAATGTGTGTATATATATATATATATATATAATCTATATCAATCTACCTACTCTACTTTTCCAAGCCACTGTATAGCGGCTCTATAATGCAGAAACTATATCCATCCCTCCGTTAAGCAGCAACCGTAAAAAAAGGGGGGGGGGGGGCTGTAGACCCTTTTTCGATGCCCCTCCCCCCGCATAAACCTTCCTTCAGTGTGGATTCTCGTCATTTAAATCTCATGTTCCATGTTCCATTGCGAAGTCCGTATATTTCTAGACTGTATTACCCTGGTTCATTGCCTAGGCCATTGTTCCTCCTTTCATATTCCTTGTACGATGCCAAGTCTGCATAATATATTATAACTTCTTCAGAGAGGGGGGCAAAGCCCCCTAAACTAGTCAGTGGTCTTCTGACGAATCCTTTGAAAGTCTTACCTATTTGCAGTGGGATTAACTATGCTGTGTAGTGGGCCTGCTCTCACTACTGCCATGTTTCTGGCATGTTTCTGGCATGTTTCTGGCATGTTGCTGGCGTCTGCGACTAGAGTTCGCGGTGCAAGCGGTTTACATACATTCATCATAAACACAGTCTGTGACCTCGCTTTTTGCTATTTAAGGTACAAGTAGAGTGGCATCCACCGGAGCTCTGTGGAGGACTGTACTGCCTACAGTCATTACAAAGTANCAAGTAGAGTGGCATCCACCGGAGCTCTGTGGAGGACTGTACTGCCTACAGTCATTACAAAGTAATACAACCACTACCATACTTGTCAGGGAAGTAAGATTTAAGTTCAATGTGAAAGAATAAAGCATATTATTTGTAACACTACATTCTTTTGTGCTAGAGTTTAATTATTTAAAGGTTTAAAAATCAAATTTCAGTGTCTATTTTTAATTGAAATTCAAGTGTATTTTCATTTCAGTTGCTTGAAAAAGCATAATTGGCTAAAAGCCTTCATCAAACAAGACAATCATAATTATTACTCTTGCTGTATGTAGTACAAAATTAGTAAAANAATTGGCTAAAAGCCTTCATCAAACAAGACAATCATAATTATTACTCTTGCTGTATGTAGTACAAAATTAGTAAAATAATGTACAAATATTTAGAGTGTCTAAATTATTTTATAAATATGTTTTTCAGTTGTAAAAATGTTAACTTTCTAGGTTGAAATTAATTAATTCTGAAAAACGTTTGTAAACATTATTACTGATCTTTTATTACATCCAATCAGAGTTGTTATTATAATGATGTTGCTTGATGGAGGTTTTTTCCAGAATGGAAAAACTCTTAATATATTTTGATTTAAAATAGACTTTTGTTTAATTTTTAAAACATTTAATTAAGTAAATTCTAGCATAACACTATACAATATTAAAAAATATGAGAACCTTCCTTCAGTGTGGATTCTCGTCATTTAAATCTCATGTTCCATGTTCCATTGCGAAGTCCGTATATTTCTAGTCTGTATTACCCTGGTTATTTGCCTAGGCCATGTGTTCCTCCGTTCATATTCCTTGTACGATGCCAAGTCTGCATAATATATTATAACTTCTTCAGAGAGGGGGGCAAAGCCACCTCAACTCGTCAGTGGTCTTCTGACGAATCCTTTGAAAGTCTTACCTATTTGCGGTGGGATTAACTATGTAGTGGGCCTGCTCTCACTACTGCCATGTTTCTGGCATGTTTCTGGCATGTTTCNGGGCCTGCTCTCACTACTGCCATGTTTCTGGCATGTTTCTGGCATGTTTCTGGCGTCTGCGACTAGAGTTCGCGGTGCAAGCGGTTTACATACATTCATCATAAACACAGTCTGTGACCTCGCTTTTTGCTATTTAAGGTAGAAGTAGAGTGGCATCCGCCGGAGCTCTGTGGAGGACTGTACTGCCTACAGCCATTACAAAGTAATACACCCACTACCATACTTGTCAGGGAAGTAAGATTTAAGTTCAATGTGAAAGAATAAAGCATATTATTTGTAACACTACATTCTTTTGTGCTAGAGTTTAATTATTTAAAGGTTTAAAAATCACATTTCAGTGTCTATTTTTTATTGAAATTCAAGTGTATCTTCATTTCAGTTGCTTGAAAAAGCATAATTGGCTAAAAGCCTTCATCAAACAAGACAATCATAATTATTACTCTTGCTGTATGTAGTACAAAATTAGTAAAATAATGTACAAATATTTAGAGTGCCTAAATTATTTTATAAATATGTTTTTCAGTTGTAAAAATGTTAACTTTCTAGGTTGAAATTAATTAATTCTGAAAAACGTTTGTAAACATTATTACTGATCTTTTATTACATCCAATCAGAGTTGTTATTATAATGATGTTGCTTGATGGAGGTTTTTTCCAGAATGGAAAAACTCTTAATATATTTTGATTTAAAATAGACTTTTGTTTAATTTTTAAAACATTTAATTAAGTAAATTCTAGCATAACACTATACAATATTAAAAAATATGAGCTTTCTTCTTTCATGGAACAAAAATCGTAATATTATGACAATTTATGTATTATGTGTACTACTTTGCAATGAGTTGTGCACGCTGCACAGTCCGGATGCAGTGCTCCATTGCAATCCAATCAACTTCCGCCTTACCGCGGCACCACCACCCAATCGGCGGGGGGAAAAGTTTCACGCCCTTTCATTGCAGGAAAGCANCTATTCTCGTAGTGTTTTATGCGGACTGACAAAAAAAACCTAACATACAAGACAAAACCACACCAATGCGAATTTTTTTTGCTAGTTTCCCGCTATGTGTTTGAGGATAAATTATTTATTTACATATTTAACCGGTGAAGAAGGCGAAAAGGTTACAAAATGGACTCGCTTTTGGGAGAGTTCGATTCCCGGTCCGCCTATTGTGATTACAGTTTTTTAAAATGGTTTTTCAAAATCAATCTTAATGCCGGAATGATTCCTTTATATTCTTTGGCCGCCACATTCCCCAGTTCTAACTGTTCATGGCTCTGGTTTATAACTATACGAGTATGCCTGTGCAATGGACGAGGCGTGAAGCCNTCCCCAGTTCTAACTGTTCATGGCTCTGGTTTATAACTATACGAGTATGCCTGTGCAATGGACGAGGCGTGAAGCCATACTTAAAAAAAAGGTTAGAAAGAGTGAAAATTTCTCTTAACGTTACTTGTCAAATCCGCCCGAATATTTATTTATGTAAATGGCAGTGCCAGCGAAATTTTCTCTGCATTTTAATTTTACTTATTTATTTATCAACCTTATGCAATGAATGTCTTCTAAGTCATTCGGCACTTCATTTCTCTTCCCGTCAGCTTTTCTGTAGCGCTCGTTGGAGTTCGACAAAAAATAATCAATGGATGGTTCAATGCCAGCCTTATTAAATATTACGTTTCTAGAGAGTACGGAAAATTGCTGCATTCCTTGCAGCTCTACTGTGCCCGTCGCCGCAGCATCAGATGTCACGTTCTGACCGATGAATTCTGCGTGCAGCATTATCGGCAACAGGGAACAGAAACTCCGCCCCATAAACCACCCACCGCGGATTTAAGCGCGACTGTCAAACATGTAACTGCAAACAAACGTATTAATTGGGCGATTTACATTCAATATTCATCCCGCCCGAATACCGGGCATTACCGTCGAACATCGCAAATTCGTGTGCTCGCCGAACAAGCGAAACGNAATATTCATCCCGCCCGAATACCGGGCATTACCGTCGAACATCGCAAATTCGTGTGCTCGCCGAACAAGCGAAACCCAAATTACTGCGGGCGTGATGGCATTGATACGCGCTTTTACGCGAACGCAAACATGCATACCATTAACAGATGAAAAATATGACGATGAGAGTTATAGAATTCTACGCTGTTTACGTTCCGGTTTCTATTTTTTGTGAATTGGAATGAACCAATTGCGGACTCGTACAAATGCTAAATACTAGCAATGTAATTCTAAAGTTAATAAGCACGACTTGTAACTCAAATCTGAGTACGACGTGTAGTACTTTACGTTATTGTGTTTTCCAGAAAATACGAACTATAAAACTAATTTCCTATGGTTCTTCAATAGTTCCGAAGGCGTCAAGATAATTTGGGGTGTGGATGAGGTTTGTGTTTCGAGAACCATCACTGTACGACTCAGAATTTGACTACCGCTTTGTTCAGCGCACACTGTAAGCAGTATAGCTAGTAGTCTTTTCGCTTTTCTGCTAATATCATAGCAACAAAATAGTTTTTTTTTTCGTGGCCAGCCAAATGCCAGACACACATTCTTTTCACCCCCGCGCTCATGTCCTTTCTGAGTAATGCAGGGGTATTAGTATTCCTTTTAGCTTATCAATGTGTTATCTGTCATTACTTTCCATCCTTTGGCTCTCTCGGACCACGTAACTTTTACATTTTGTTTTTATTACTTTGCATGCCATCACTGTTTGATTGATTATTGTTGTATATGATTATAATAAAATATATTTTATTTCACTGTCAAATGGTTTGGAGGGTGAGTGTGGCGTGGTAGATCCTACCACCCATCCTGACTCTCCCAGACACCTGGGGGTTATTATCTATTTTATAATTTGTGTGTATATATATAAATATAATATTATATATATATCTATATCTATCTATCTACTCTACTTTTCC